>NKZI01001833.1:0-116867 GCA_002370645.1 Metschnikowia sp. 00-154.1 | reverse complement strand
ATCTCTGGACCTTAAACCATGGTTGCTCTATGGGCCACCTGATTCCCCAGCATTCCTAGCTGAGCTGGAGTTAAAGAATCTACATCTAGTTTAGTACTACACCGTCTAGTAGTAGGAATACAGTACAACAACTAGTACAAGTTAAAGTTATCAGGGGATACAGTGGCTAGTGTTAGTGTGAAGTATATTAAATACAGATTAGTTAAATGTTGGCTTTACAAATCGGATGGTGTAGAAAATAGTTCAATAGTATCGATCCGAACTTTAAGAACTATGATCAATCCGAAGTTTAAGATTCGGAACAATTTGAAATTTAAGATTAGAAGCAATAATATGACTACTACAATGGGAAGTATTCGGATGCAGAAAGAATTTCTTCTTCATACTCAAAGAAACTCTTGACTAGTAACATGTTCCAGCTCCCTACTATGATAGAATAGTGTTATCAGCGCAACAACAGCGTATGGCTAACACACTACAGATGTCCATTGTACTCAGTGAAAGTATTTAATTAACCTTTCATTCCTCTATTGAGAAACCATGGAAAAAAACAATTTACAAGTGCAAGGCGTTTCCCAATTTCTGTGTATTAACTGTTCAACTACTGACTGACCTTTAGCTGCAACCTTTTGGCTGCGAAACCCTACAGTTCGCGAGCAAAGTGGTCTGCAACGATTTCTCACTCTGGCCTTGAAGCAACCTCCACTCACAACTTATGGTGTATGATCGAATATAGCTCGAGTCATTTCCATTCCTAGTATGACACCCCTAGTATGAAGTACTGATGTGCTATTAACAGTACCAGTGTAGAGTATTCTATACTACTAGTACAAGTATAGAGTAGTACTAGTATAGAGTAGTACTAGTATAGAGTAGTACTAGTATCAGTATAGAGTAGAAGATAGGAAAGGTATAGAATATAGGGTATGAAGTTTATTAGAATGGAAAAGTGCTTCAAGTCTTCAAATGAGATCGGCTCCTGGAGTGACGTGGAAGGTAAGCACTGAGCACGCATTCTCCTTACAATGTATAGTGTGTGGAACAGTGGTTCACTTCTATTAAGTATTGCATTAATATCTCAAAACTCAACTTACCAGAACCATCACTTCAAGAACTTAAACCAGACTACTATACTAACCACCATGACTGTCCACCATGATCATATTACTGTCCTCCTTGAGAGGTTCAACACTACACTACACTACACTATACTTCATTATATTTAGCATGTAAATGTCTATGTCGTTGAGAAATCAGAGCCACTTCCCTTCCCTTCTAAAATTTTTCTCCCACTTCGCTATGGTCAGTCCCTTAATAAGTTATCAAAATTATTATTACGATATTACCAAGTAAAGTGCAAATTTTTATTTTCCGGTTGCGGCCATACCAAGTGGAAAGTGGTGGGGTTCCCGTCCGATCAACGTTAGTCAAGCTACTTAGACCCATAGTGAGTAATTTAGTGGGAGATCATGTGTGAAATTGTGGTGCCGCAATCTTTTTATTCTTTTTGTCTCTGTATTACAATCTCTCCTAGCATCAGTGAAAGCATTAGAGTGGATCTAGGCCTAGTTCGTCAGTATATCTGAATAGCTCTTCTCATTGTAGTTTCCATATTTGTCCGCTAGTCTGTACACAGCCGTTAAATCCACTATAAATGTCAATGTCTACTATTATTGATGTGTATCATAATTGTAGTGTGTTCAGTATAACTGTTGTTCATGGTTATTGATATTGACCAGTGAGCCACTACTACAGTCCATTTATGTATGTACAGTACCCACCAAGTTGTAGTGATTATTCTGGCCACGATTCTACGAATAGCTTGAATCAGAAGCTTTCTGATATATAATCCACGCATGGATTTGCGTAACTTTTGGTGGTCTATATAGCTATGTGTTCATATGGACGTAGACATGATCTAGAAGGCAGCCTCGTCGTCTCCGTCGTCCGGCATATCGTCGTCTCCATCATCAAAGTATTTCTCTGCATTGTAATCATCATCGTCGTCTTCTTCGAACTGGTCGTCGAAGTCCTCCTCCTCCACTTCCTCCTCGTTGGCCTGTGCGGCCGGATCTGCGTCTAGGTCGTCGGCCAAATCCTTGAGTTTTTCCAACATCGACTGGGCATCTGCCTCGGGCTTGATATCATACTGTGCTAAACCTCCGTCTTCCTTGTATGACGAAAGCAAGAGCTTTTTTTTCTTCTTGGTGATGCCCATGACCGAGTATAGTTCCTCGGGGAAAAACTCCAATTGGTACGGGTACTCATCGATGGAACGGCCGACCTTTTTGATCTTGATGTAGCGATCCGAGTACCGCTCGATGAGGTCTCCGGGCGTATTTAGGGTTTCCTGCTGCGCCAGGCCCGTGTAAAAGGGTCCGTCGTAGAGAAGCTTGGTGAGAGCCAAGGTTTGTTTGGCGGTGGACTCCTCTTGCGGCGATAGAGCTCCGTGCACCGGGAGTTCGAGTGTGGGGCCTTCCACCGCCTGGCCTTGCGTCAACACATCGGAGTAGTCTAGTCCGAAGGGGAGAAGGACACGGCTGGACGATTTGTTCTTGTAAGACATGAGGTTCGGTAGATTGAGAAAACGCTGTGATGAGGATGGATGTCACGTGACCACTTGGGTGGATTAACATGGATGGATTGTCATTGAAAATTTTATAAGGGATGACTATTTTGGATAGTAAAAATAACAATTTTGAATGTCATAATCTCTTAGAGGTTTATTTAGTGAGTTTTTTGAGAAGCGTGCAACATATTCAGTCTACATAGTAGTGGTAGCCTAAGCAGTCTACATAGTAGTCTCACTCATATTGAGTTGTCTAGCCATATGTGTAATTTCACATCCACCCATCTCTACATACCCTTAACTAAATTAATTTGCTTACTCCTCTAATCAACTGATTATTCACTTCTGGCTCTTCCTGTGTCTTGATGTACGGTGTTCATTACTGTATGGGCATAGTACACCTAGCAATCGCGGTGTTCCAGAAACAGTTGGGAGAAGGTTAGTCACCTGATTCAAGGATCTTATGAACATGTGGTCAGATAAATAAAAGGACAGCTATAATTTCTGGAAATCGAACATCCAATAATCCTTGGTCTAATTTACCAAATTTTTTTTTAATACTTGGCTGGTTGGATCTTGTGTACAGTGTAAGTTGATGCGAATTATCGCTGCTATATAGACTGTAGCATCCATGAGTGAGACTGGACGTTTGACCAACCAGTAGCTAACCTCCATATAATGCACAAATAAAGAGTGGATAGTACTTTACCATGCAGGATCAAACAATCATCGTATTAAATTTATAGAAGAAAAATTTTAGTTGATGAATAAATTAATGTTAAAATCCATACTATTCTTGATTAGTGCTGTTCATAGAATGCAGCGCCTTTTATGTGCGAATCATAGACATGTGCGATACGCTTGGATGAAATATTGGGGTATGTGGAAACAATAATAACTGAAAAAAATTAGTAGAATAATATGACATAAAAAGGGGTGAATATTATCGAACTATTTGTTAGTATTGAAGATATCATTTGGTGAACTTTTATGGTACACTACTTATTGGTAGGAGGAGAAAACGGAGGCTAGTCCCTCTTACCTCTCTGCCTGACCTCTCTGCCTACCGCGTCTCATCCATACCCTACTCAACTAAACACTACTCATCCAAAGACAACTTTTCCATAAACTACTCATCCAAACACTTCTGATACATTGACATACAATCACAGAATATACTATCTATGTGTTTGGCTGGATTTAATAATGTATATTCTCTCACTAAAACATCAGTGAGTTAGTGAGGAGCTGGTCTGTCACACTGTTACTGTTAAATCCTGCCCTAAGCCAAAAGGTACCTTGCACTGTTACTGTTGCTGTTGCAAACTTCACCCAGTCTTTACTGTTACACTGCTATGTTACCGTTTCACTGCTACGTTAATGTTACACTAATACTGTACTAATACACTAATACTGTACTAATATACTAGTACTGTGCACTCCCTATGTACACTACCACTACTATAATCCCTTCTTCAGACGAAACAGGATTTTTAAACGAAAAGTTTCAATTGATTACATATCTAGTCAAATGGGGAGTCTTAAGGAAGTATGCTGTGCTATACTTGAGTATGGACTGCATATACTACCATTTACCATAAGTCTTATCTTATGACTCTTCCCCAGCCTCATACAATGCAGGTTGCAGTCAAAAAATTTCGCCTTTTTTAGAGCAATTTACCGGAGCTCTCTTATTCCCATTTACATCTCCCTTGATACCAAAAAAATTCACTAATTTGTTGGCTTGTGTTGGAAACTCCTGCGCATATTCAGCCATCAAAGCCAAAACTCAAAAAGCCACCTATTACTTCTCTCTGTATTTTAATATTCTATACTCTGCTACTCTAGTATTATATTCCAGAATTAATTTCCCATTTTTACGATTACTGTGAGGCCATGACTCACATAATTCATGGGGATTTGGAGAATGAAGACAAACAGTTGATTGGTGAAGTTCTTTTGGACCAAGCATACGGTGGTAAGCGTGGTTTTAAGGGAATTGTCTGGGAAGTTTCCGTGCTGAACCCTATTGAGGGAATCCGTTTCAGAAGGTAGAACTATCCCAGACATCCAAAACGAGTTTCTAAAGGCCCCAGGTGGAAACAAGCCTTTGCCAGAAGCTTTGTTTTGGTGAATGTTTACACCGCATAAAATATCCATAAAATTTTTCAAAAATCTTAAACTATCAAAATCCCGCTTTCGGAGACCATCCATACAATTGAAGTCACGTACCAGACAGATAAGTATCCAAGGGTCAATATGATCAAGTATAGATACCATTATGCAGGGGTTGTTCTTGGTCACTTTGGTGTACTGAGAGTTTTTGGGGGTGGAAGTCTTGGTACTCTTGGTAGAGTGTGCTGAGAAGGCCCTAAAGGGTACCACCCACACTATATACTAAACTACCGCTTTCCTATGCTTTAACGGTTCGATAAATTCACTAATACAATATCACACCTTTACACTGCTATAGTTACTGTTACTACTACTGTTGCTGCTACTACTACTGTAACTTTTCTGTTGCACTACCACTATACTGTAATTCAATGGTGTACCTCATACTTATGATACTGTTACACTGTTCCATAGTTATTCGTCAATGTACCAGGTCAAGACATACACCAATGGAATCAGATAAAAGATTTTGTTTGTTTTTGGTGAAAATCACGTGACTTGAATCATCCCTATTAGTCTAAAGTCTTTTTCTGGATCGTCAAATCCCATCGGATGCGGGCGGTCCAAAATGTCCCGATACGGTAATGATATTAAATTCGCATCCAGATCGGTTCAATAGTAAACAAACCAGCCAGTCAAAAGGCACAGTCGAGTCTTGGTCTCCACAGACCATTTTTTCAGGAAAAAATACCACCATCCTCTAGGAAATCATCACAATTCACTAGTCCCTTTTTTTCCGCTTCTTCTGACCTTTTTCCGTTTTTTAAGCGTCCTTTACATATTTTCTCATCTTGCTTTAATGCGCACAGCCTTAAAAATTCACCATACATTGCAAACCTCACACCAAATCCAAGCTCATATCCAATCATCCCTACACATAACAAAGGAAGACCCAGATCAAAACACACACCAAACACACCAGAATCACCACAATACCACTACTTACTCATTTCTCAAACCAGCACTACTATTGATTGTCCCATGAGTGAGTACCCAGAGACTGCAGATGGTACGCTCGTGATCATGGTGTGCCGAGCCAAGCACCTCCCAAATAGGCGTAAACTCGACAAACAATCGCCCTATGTGCTTCTCCGGCTAAATACCGTGGCCAAGAAAACACCGTCGCAATTTCGGGCCGGCCAGACTCCCGAGTGGACCCATGAGATCCGCTTCCAGCTCTCCAGAGACAGGAAGCCTCTCATGAAAGTGGATGTGTTGGACGAGACCAAAAGCGACCCCACGCCCATTGGAAGCACCGAGATCGACTGTTCGCTTGTTTTCCTGGACCAGGCGAATCTCCACGAGTCCGGCAAATACATCTTGGACGGCTGGTACGATCTCTCCTTCAACACCAGGTTCGCAGGCAAGGTGTACCTTGAAATGACGTTTTACCCCAGCGTGCCCGTGGTTCCACCCAAACTATCGCTTCTGAGCTCCGCCAATAAGCTTCTCCCTACTCCCCCGCCTCTTCAGCATGAGGAAATATTGGATGAGTTCAGCCGGCTGGCCCCAGAAACTCACACTGGCCCCGACTCCGACGTGTTCGTGTCTGGAAGCCCCAAGAAAAAGCACTTCTTCCGCTTATCCAACCCAGAACCACAACCAGAGAGCCTGGTGTTCACGGAGTCGTCGCCCAAGCAGAAAAACAGCCGGTTTGCCAAGTTGAAGGACCGCTTGATGGCTAAAGAACCAATCACGGCCATTTTCTCCGAGTCCCGGTCAGAGCAACCTCCGAAAACAGATACGTTTTCCCGCTTGGACGTGGACTTGGACCAGCTCCAAAACGATATCGGTCTAGGCCAATACATTCCCAGTGACCTAGTGCACCCACACGAGGCACAGCTTCCGCCTCCACCTCCTCCACACAAGCCACAACACCAGGAGAATTCACCTCAACGACAAAGCAGGGAAAACCTAAACTANCCCCCCCCTCCTCCACACAAGCCACAACACCAGGAGAATTCACCTCAACGACAAAGCAGGGAAAACCTAAACTATCTGCATAATCCCAATTCAGGCCCTATACCGACCAGAAAATCCCGATCCCCCGATCACTTCGACACAAGCTGCGGACTGTATACAAGCCCCTCTCGGTCGCCCCGAAGAAAGCCTCCACCGGCCCCAGTGGAGAAAGACCGAACGCTCACGAGCAACTCCACCAAAATCCCCTTCTCCGCAGACAGTTTCCAATTAGACGATACCGAGGCCGAAGCCTTGCCTACCAAAGTGTACCATTTGGAGCAGCAGGTCAAGTCGCTCACGGTGCAGAACCCCGGCCATACTGCGCACCGCATAGACCCCGATGAGATAGACCCCAGGTTTTACGCACCCACGCCGTCGGAGCACTTGGCCAAGACTTTCCGTCTACAGGGCGGAAATGTACTTCCCAGCGACGTGGAGGTCGATTGCAACACCCAGAATTCCGGGTACTTGGGTGAAGGCCGGTGGCAAGTGGAGAAGGAAAAATTCTCCCCTTCGGTGTTCCAGAGAATCCGTGAAAACGACGAGAACAGCGGAGAGGGCAACAAGCCACCCGTGCCTCCCAAGATTCCCTCTGGGCTCACAGCAAAAGAGTACTACATCTTGGAGAAGGACAAGTTTCTCAAGGACGTAAATGGCCGCCGGCTATAATTAAAAACAAGAAATAGAGAAATAGAATAAAAAGTAGAAATAGGAAAAGGTAAAGTGTAAGGTAGAATAGAGCAGAGTAGAGTAGAGTAGAGTAAAGTAGAAGAGTAGGTTGAGAGGTGGTGTACAGGTGCACGCGTGGGGTCTTTTGGTAGCCGAAATTTTTCGCAACAAGCCAATGACCCAGCCTTCTTCTGCCAGCCACCCCAAAAAGTGGCTTATTGCCTACAACTCAATCTCGGCGTCTCTTTGGCTGATTGTGTTTGCCAATACAGTCTTTTTGTCCGGATTGTTGGGCCAGCCATATGTCTTTGAAAAGACCAATGTGCTCCTCACCGTAGTGCAATGCTTGGCCGTGGTGGAGATCTTCAATGCCGTGACTGGTATAGTCAGATCGCCTGTTTTCACCACGGTTTCGCAAGTCTTCTCACGGCTTTTGATTGTCTTGGGAATCTTGCAATTGTTGCCCAACTCTCCGGCAAATACCCATTGGGCATACATCACCTTGACGCTTTCCTGGTCCATCACTGAGATTGTCAGGTACTCCTACTACGCCAGCAACTTGATTGAACCTCAGGCAGTGCCCCATGCGCTCACATGGTTGAGGTACTCCTTGTTCTACGTGTTGTATCCCAGTGGAGTAGCGTCAGAGGTGTCGGTGATCTACATGAGTCTTGGCGAGGCAGAAAAGAGCGTTGGATCAGTCTACTCGTGGTTTCTTTTTGCCATTCTCTTCACCTATCCTCCTGGCTTGTACACCTTGTACACTTACATGATCAAGCAGAGGAAGAAGGTGATGTCTAAGCCACAGGCAAAGGCAGAGAAGAAGACCGACTAATAGATTATTCTAGAGACCTGGGCCAGCCAGGGCTGGACGTACTTCTCGGGTCAAACACCACTTAGACTTTGACTACGGGGGACGTTGAGTATAGATGACAGGCCGCTCGATGCCTAATACATGAGCACCATAGAACCTGCAGAGTATTCCAACTTAATTATCTACATACATTAATCTACTCCATAGCAAGTGATAGCCAGCACTTCTCCCTACACCAAGTTTCTTTTTTAGATTTACTTTACTTTACTCTAATTCTATTTTTTTTTATTCTCTACTTTTTCTCCTTCCCTTACTTTTCCTACCTTACTTCTTCTCTATCTTCTTGGCTTGGTGCAGGCTTGAGTGCGCACGAGAAAATTTTATAAGCTCAACACTTCTCTAGACTCCACAACATGCTCGGTTCCACATCCCGGATCTTCACCAGAAGAGTGTCCATCAAGGCATTGCCGCATGAAACACAGCCTAAAAACAAGTACAATGGCAGCCGGTCCAAGTTCAACATAAAACCCGTCCGTACCGAAGGCCTCATATACAACCCTCCAGCTTCGTTGCCTTCGGTGAAGCAGACCCCCCGAGCATTTTTACCACCCAACGACCCCCGCTTGAAGATTCTAGCCCGCAAGTTCAAGACCTACAAGCCACACGAGCTTGAGCAGATGCCCATCATATATGCCACCAAGAAGGAGTACAACTTGACGCCTGAGATCGTGGAGGAGATCTTCGCCTTGAGACAGCAGGACCCCAACAAATGGACCATTTCCAAGTTGGCGGCTAAGTTCAATGTGGACCCCAAGAAAGTTAACGTGGTGACGGGCTTTAGCAAACAGAAGCAACTGGCCATTCTACTGAAACTTGAACAGCAGAGAGAGTCGTGGACTCCAAAGAAGCAGGTGGCCAGAGAAGATAGACAAAAAAGAAAGCAGATGTGGTTACGAAACGAGTTCTAGCCTTGTATATATTTACGTGAACTTTGCATCTATAATACATTTCCTTGTATACCCTAGCTACCTAGCTACCTAGCCTCAGTAGCAAACTACTGGTACCTTTCCTCAGCCTCGAGTTCCTTGGCGGCCAGCCGTTCGAGCTCTTCGAAGTTTTCTTGCACTGTAAGCTTGAACATGATCACATACTGGAGTAGACTGTGCACTGTTTCGTGCAACTGCTCCCGCTTCTCCTTCAAGTTGTACTTCAGCTCCTGATGCTGGATCTTGAGGTTCTTGTTGCGGGTTTCTGCCTCAATCACTCCCTTGTTGGCACTTATCTGCATGCCCTGGAGATCTCTATCAAGCTTTTCAATCTGCGCAGAATAACTGGTACCTTCACTGACCATGGTCTCGTAAATCTCCTCCTGAGTAGCCTTGTTCTTAGCCACCTCTGCCTCGAGACTCTCGATTTCTTCCTGCTGCTCAAAAATCTTTTCCGAGAGCTGGTCCACTTGCTCGATGATCTTGATGGATTCCTCCTGGATATCAAGCACTTCTTGGTTGAGTTCTGACCGCCGCAGCAAGAGCTTGATTTTTTCTTCTCTTAGCTTGCGATTGAGAACATGATCTGCATCTATCGCCTGGGTATTTTCTTCGAGCAATGCTGGGTTTAAAATGAGATGATACTCATTAGTATTTTCTGCGGGGAAACGCAGCGTCATGGAGTTGTATTGGTTGACAAAACTCTCCAAGCTCTGATGGCTTTGGTGGAGCTCGGAGTCTTTTTTGAACAAGCTCTCCTTCAAGTCCTCAATCCGGTTGGAAATCATGTCAATGGCCTTGGAGAGCTTATCACGCTCGATGTTCAGCTTGTCGATATCCTGGATACTGAAACCGTTGTCCAAAATGCTCCTTTCATAACGCTTTTTGAGCTCCTCGTGTTCTTGTAATTGGCTCTGGGCCTTGTTGATCTCGGCCTGCATGTTCTCCAAGATTTCGGCCCACTGCACTTGTCTTTCCTTCATCTTCTGCATATAAGCAGAAAATTGGTGGAGGTCGTTTTCTAGAGCCTTGGACTTGGCCTCGGCTTCTTCGAGCTCGGAGTTTTTCTGGTTGAGGCGCTCGTATTCTATAGTGAGCTGTTGCTTCTCCTGACTTCGCTCTTGGATCTGCACATTGAGCTTGTGCAATTCCGTTTGGTAATCGGCCTGCATGTCCTGGTAGTACTCGTCGTAGTTCTCCTCCTGCTCTATGAACGCCTTGTAGGAGGAGAAGATGTACTTGATGAAGATATTGTCGAAAATGTCGTCCGGAGCAACGAGAGAGTCGTTGTCCAAGTTTTGGAGAGTGATGTTGAGGTTGACAAGCCAATAGAGCATTCCCAAGAAAGCAGGCCAGTTCTGGCCACCAACAGCACTCACAGAAGACCGGTTGATGCCATCAAGATATGGGTAATTCAAGATTTTTAATAGCACGAAGACTTCAGACTCGATGGACCGAGAGAAGCGGTAGTTGGGGTCGATTTTGTTGTATAGAAATTGGAACAACACCATGAAGTCTTTCTGTGTGGGTTGTTTGAGGGTCTTCATGGTGACGGAGTGGTTCGTGTCTAGGTCGAACTTGTTGGCAATGCAAAAATCGTAGATTTCCCTCAGAATGAGGTTCTGGTAGTTCTTATCCCGGAGGGGCCTCGGATCAGTCTTTTTCGCCGGCTGCAGGTAGCCGTTCTGGCTGCCCATATACCCCTGCAGAGAAAACGGCGTTGAGTTGGTATTATGAGACGCGGAGTAGGATAATCTGGAGCCCTGTTGCGAGATGGAAGACGGCGCCTGGCCACTGCCATAGATGCTGAGGCGCTTGTTCTGGGCAGGAGTCAGAAGTAATGTGGAGCGTCTTTTGGAGTGCTCAAACGTGCTAGACGCCCGAAACCCCTGTGAGCTTCTATTTGCTCCAGCAAGAGAAAGTCTCTGAGCTTTTTTCAATAGCTGAGCGGCCAACGGCGTGTGGCTCTGGCTATCAGTCATGAGAAGATGAATATAATGATAATAGTAATGACGTGAATGCAATAGAATAGAAGCAATACTCGGAATAGATTCGATATGCAGTAATGGTCTGATCTGAGTGACAATGATCGATGTGGATTGATGTGAAGTGTATTGGGTATAGTGAGATGTATGAGTGTTGATGTGTTTTATTTGTCTTGTTTATATGGGAGCGCGCCCTTGCGCGGCCAAGCTGATGCCTGATTCGCATCGAGCAGGCAATGTAGAAAGGTAATCACCAGAAGCGACCGGAGTGCGCCTGCCATAAACATTAGTACTTTCTTCATGTACACTCACACCTCACTATTCCACTGCGCTCTCCACTGCGCTCTCCACTCACACTAAACTACACCACAATACACTACACTACACTACACTACAATACACTACACTACAATACACTACACTACAATACACTACACCACAATACACTACACCATAATACACTACACCATAATACAATACTAATACACTACAACCATACTAATCCTACTTTATGACTCTACACTACACACAAGTGCGGTATTGTGTAGTCTAACTTGTCAATAATATCTATACTCTATTCTGGATTATACTTTGCATTCACTTATACTTCGCATAGTCCTCATTAGTAATTATACTTTCTACAATCAGCTTTGATTATACTTCACACTACTATACTACACCACGACCCTTCATGCTACTGCACTAATACACTATATACACTTCAGTACTAATACACCCAGACTAATACACACACACTAATGCACACACTAATACACACACTAATACACACACTAATACACTAATACTAAAACACACACTAATACACTAACACTAATACACCCACACTAATACACTCACACTAATACACTCACAACATTAATACACATATTTATGAGTACCCTAGGCTACTTGCCTCCACATGTTCTGCACTGATGGATCGCGCATAGCAATGCAAGATTCAATGGTTTACGGCAGAAAGACCTAAACACAACAGCCCACGAAAACTTCCCTTTATCTGAATACAAGCCTTGCATCTGCATACGGTGCGTTAGCATGCTGTTTCCGTATACTCTATTTTCTGGGACCCATTCTGACGTGGGCGGGGGGAGGAGGGAAGGGAAGGGTCCGTTGACTGCTCCTGCACACAATACCCCAGACTCTTGGCCCAACTGATCACTGTAAACCCATCAATTTCCCTTTAAAATTCTCCAAAATTTGGTAGACCCCCAAATAAACCTCTTAAAAGATTATTCCCCCTTTTTTCCAAAAAAATTATCCCTCCTAAAACCTGAATTCGGTCCTTCCCACCTCCGCGTCACGTGCGCACGTCAACAACCAGCATCTTTTTCTAAACAATGAACTACTCACCTTCTTGACACAACTCCTGTGCCACACCATCCATTGTGCCACTTTCCCGTGAGCCAGCATTACATAAACCCCATTTTTGCCCGTGCTTCTTTTTTCGCCAACACCCTTTCCTGTTCCTCCCACTTAATTACTGCCGCTAGTCGCCTTGCAATTCATTTCTCCTCCGACCTTCTTTGTTCATTAACTTTTCGGAACCTTCGGCCCACTCAGATTAGCCTTTGAGCTCCCGGATCTATCATTGATTGAACCACCAACTTTGGACTGCCAATTACTGCCTCATTAACTGACACTGACTTGACACTGACTTGACACTGACTTGACACTGACTTGACACTGACTTGACACTGACTTGACATTGACACTAGTACCTGATTTAAATTATCTTGAAATATCTTGGTACATATTAATCTTATCCCCTGATCACGGTCGAAATTAACATTGCACAGCACCATCTATCGTTCTCATAACCATTCCCACTCTGTCTTATATCTCCATGAGTTCAGACAAAAACAAGACGCCTGCGTCGTCGCCCAAAGTCTCCAAGGCTGTCAAGTTGGACGTACCCTCCACTCCGCCAACATCCAGGGGCAGAAAACGTTTGCTGAACTACCTTTCTACGCCAGAGCAGCAACTGGACTCGCTACCTCTCAGTCCTAGCATCAAACGGAGCAATTCTGGTCTGTTCCGGTCCCCAGAACACAGGACAAACACGTCCGATATTGTTTCTCCTTATTCTGCATATAATCTCTTGAAAACCCCACGTGATGCCGATGAAGACCTGGACGAAAAGGCTACACCTCGCCGTGCAAAGCTCATGAAAACCCCACAATACTTTAGTGTGGGGAAACGTCTCTTCGACGAAGAAACTAGCCCTAGCAGAAAGGATTTGGGCGAGATCAGCTCACAGCTCAAAAACAAGCTCAGTCTGGCCTTTGATACACTTCAGCAAAAGGGCAAGTCCGATATGTCTCCGGTCAAAATGGAGCATGCAGAGCTGACAGGCCCCAAAGAGTCTCCCACCCGGCCACACACGCTACCGAGCAACACATCCAACCTTAACTTGATCACTTTAGAGCATCTGCCGAGCCTTAGCTCTCCGGCGACTTTCTGTGGGCTTGCCAAGCCTGAAGTGCAGACCTCACCAGTTCTTAATCAAGACTACCCCAGTTTCAACATCCCATCGCCAGACGAAGAGTCCAGTGCGCAAAATGCGCTACTAGCGGCATTTGTTCGGGCCAAAGAGAGAAGAATGAGCCATTCTGGAGAACGCAGAAAGTCTTCAGTGGGCCAAACTCTCAGCGAAGGTTTTCTTCCTCTGCCTCCAGCACGTCGATCACACAATTGCGGGAAACCTCCCAAACTTGCACCGCTTCAAACAACCGCAGGAAAAGAGAGAAGTGGTAAGTCGGAACAAGATGCTATATACTCGCTCATGTCGCTTTCGTCAGCGCCGAAGAATAATAGCGAGTCTCCCCAAGGCTTGGCGCACCAGAACACCTCGTCACCTCTGCTGCGATCGTCATCGATTGTGATGACAGCACTTCCTCCAATTTCGGGTCTTCTGAGTAGAGACGACGATGCTACGGATATTGAGGATGCCACTGCGTCCGAGGACGAACCCAGTGATGAGTGACGGTCAACAGAATTCAACAGGAACCATTTAACAGAAGCAGCTCACAGCTCAAAGTTATCCAGCATCAGGTATGACTGGACAGAACAATCAATAGGTGAGTAGGGACACACAAAACACAGCTTCAGAACACTACATACAGGATCATCAAAAAGTAATATATAGTAGGATATTGTTAAACCCACTATAGCTAGGACATATTCAAAGGTTTATTCAAGGAAGAACAAGTAAGTAGGGAATGTTGCCATACATATATGCAGGAATACAATATATAAAGAATCATCAACCAAGTCTGGGTACCTGAATGGTCAAGCAATAAGAATACAATCGCTATTAAAATCAGAATTACGTTATAGTAATATGAGTTAAGGTTTGAATAGTAATTTTTCTAAGTTAATGAATATAAAAGTAGTTATTTGTGGTGTGGTTGAGATGGAAGTGTGTGGTATTTATTTTAGTTGGGATATAGAGGTGTAGATTTCTGTGCGTATAGTAAATACACAGTGAGTTTTGGTGATGGTTCAAGAGTCAAGCGCTCCTCAAATACTCAAAGGTCGCGTGTGTGCGCGAAAACCCAGACGAGCGTTCAGTATTCAGTCTTCGCACATATTCGCTAGGTTCTCCAGGTTCTACTAGGTTCTCCAGGTTCTCCAGGTTCTAGTGAGGTTCAAGTGAAGCTTTCCTAGGCTCTAATCCTAGGCAGTAATCCAGAGGCAGTAATTGTAAGACTCTCCTTAGGTCTTGGAACTAGTCATAATGAAGAGTACTACTGAGAGGCTAGTTCAGATATCACTAGTGGAAGTGGTAGTGAAGATGGTGGAGAAAGAGTCCTAGTGGAGAGTGGGATGAGCTGTGGAGATGTGGATATATGGGGAAGTACTACTTGAGAGTGGAGATTATGGCAGAGAGCACTAACTGTTGGACTGCCACAGCATTGAGCTGGAGTAGCACCGTCAATGCTGACTCTATGACTCTATGACTCTATGACTCTATGACTACAGATGACTATGCCTTCGGTAAGAAGCCTCTTCTTAGACTTACAGTGTAGAGTTTGAATTAGTACAAGGGAATTGGAGCTAGTGAATTGGAGCTAGTGAATTGGAGCTAGTGAATTGGAGCTAGTGAATTGGAGCTAGTGAATTGGAGCTAGTGAATTGGAGCTAGTGAATTGGAGCTAGTGAATTGGAGCTAGTGAATTGGAGCTAGTGAATTGGAGCTAGTGAATTGGAGCTAGTGAATTGGAGCTAGTGAATTGGAGCTAGTGAATTGGAGCTAGTGAATTGGAGCTAGTGAATTGGAGCTAGTGAATTGGAGCTAGTGAATTGGAGCTAGTGAATTGGAGCTAGTGAATTGGAGCTAGTGAATTGGAGCTAGTGAATTGGAGCTAGTGAATTGGAGCTAGTGAATTGGAGCTAGTGAATTGGAGCTAGTGAATTGGAGCTAGTGAATTGGAGCTAGTGAATTGGAGCTAGTGAATTGGAGCTAGTGAATTGGAGCTAGTGAATTGGAGCTAGTGAATTGGAGCTAGTGAATTGGAGCTAGTGAATTGGAGCTAGTGAATTGGAGCTAGTGAATTGGAGCTAGTGAATTGGAGCTAGTGAATTGGAGCTAGTGAATTGGAGCTAGTGAATTGGAGCTAGTGAATTGGAGCTAGTGAATTGGAGCTAGTGAATTGGAGCTAGTGAATTGGAGCTAGTGAATTGGAGCTAGTGAATTGGAGCTAGTGAATTGGAGCTAGTGAATTGGAGCTAGTGAATTGGAGCTAGTGAATTGGAGCTAGGATTTAGCTAGTTGCATATAAGTGGCAGGTCCAACTCCTCCAACTCCTCCTAGTCCTCCTAGTCTAACAGTTTCTTGTCTACACAACCATGAGTCCATATATGCTCCAAATCATATAGACAGATCAGTCTGAAACCAGATCATGGTACTATCCCTTTGTAGAAGTAGTATCAGTGGTAGTATAATATAAAACCTAATAAGTAGCAGAGCAGTAGGTAGTAGTAGGAGTAGTGGTAGGTAGACTTACACTAATATAGAAAAGAGTAGTGGATAGTTAGAGAGTAGTGGATAGTTAGAGAGTAGTGGATAGTTAGAGTAATGGGTAGTTAGAGTAATGGGTAGTTAGAGTAATGGTGATGCAATATTCTGGGTTGAAGGTTCAAGATACCATAGATCAATGATGCATCCACTGGAGTCCAACCCTAGAAGGTCTCATGGTCTGATCAAGATAAGTATACACTTTGGGGAGGTTTACCTTTAACAAAAAGTCAGAAACGTAGAGTAGTAGAGTATTCAGATAAGCTGAGCGAGTCTTCAGAAGGAAATCTTAAGGAGTAATTTATGTTGAAGAGTTAGTCATAGTTAGAGTAGTTCTCAATAACTATTATTAGAAATGATACCACTGAGTGACTCGTGAGGGAGACTGCATTTACCCGTATCTGCACGCTATGCATACTATCAGGACATTTCAGCATTACATACTACTACGCTGCACCATGTACCATATTACTGTACTATGGACTATCCCACATATTTTGATGTACTACTACCTAATTCCATGTACTACCCCATACTTCTATATACCACTGCCATGTACTGTTACGAACCACTGCGATGCACCACTATGCACCCCTACTCGTACCTCCATGTACCACTATGTACCACTACTCGTACCACTATGTACCACTACTCGTACCACTATGTACCACTACTCGTACCACTACTCGTACCACTGCCATATACTATCATATAGTATTCAAATATTCACGTATTCCTTCTATATACTACTACAACTGCCATGTACCACCATGTACTACCATATACCACTATATACTACCACATACTACTATGTAAAGCTACTTTGAGCCAATGTATACCAGTCGTGAACTTCTACTATCGAACATAGTTTGGGGTCTGAATACTTTAATGTCATTGTCAGCCACATAGTCATTTCCACTTCTCTATTCATTTTCAGCTCTCTACGTCTCTATAGTAGATTTGAACGGGTCTCTGTTCTCCCTGATGCTTCTACGGATGAACATATATACATATAGTCGAAAACACACACCAAATATCTAGCATACAAGCCATAATATCGAAAGATTAAGTTTTTTTTAGTAGGTTACATGTACTTTGGGGTATGTCTAATTTGACTGATTTGGCTGGTATTGACTTAGGCTGGTGGGGCAAGTTTAAAGAGAGAAGTAGCTTTCTAATACGTATGAGCCTGCATTTTTGGCTACCAAACTCTTGGTGTCTTATAGTGCGGAATTTGTGTATTGAACTGTTCTCCATACTTGTAATAGCCTATTCTAGTAAGGTACCCTTGTAGCCGTAGTAGACAGTACACTAATAGTTATTTAGTCTCCTGCCTTGTGCTTCGAGGTATGTGGTGGATGGCCTTGAGTGAAAGTATAACGTGCCAAAAGGAATAAACCTGATAAGTGGTGAAGCATTATGGCTTGAAAAATGACTTTTTGAATAGCCTTTCAAACTCTTTTTTTTTTGGAGGTAATCCTAATCAAGACTAATGATTCAAATTTGGATTTGGAATATTCTTGCACTTGATCTCAAGGCAAAACTCTAATGTTTTAAAGGTCCACAGCAGAACTCTAATCACAACATTTTCTGCCCCAAAGCTAGACTCCAGGCTTCCGTAGACTACCTTCTGCTTTAAACAGAAAATTGTATTGAGTTGGCTGACTTTGGGGTTTGTTGACTACTTATTTGAGTGGTGAAAGCTGAGTACTTGCAAGTTCAATGGACTGGAACAAATCCGAGGTTCAAACAAACAACTAGGAGTTCAAAAAAAAACAAGTTGGAGCTTAAAAAAAAACAAAACAAATCTCAAAGAAAACAACCTGGAGCTTGGAGAGAAATCCAAGACATCATCCGTTAAGTGAAGAAATAAAAGGTGATACGTGCAGGAAAAAGGAAATTTTAACAATGTGTTTGTTTCAAAATGGAGTATGGGGGACTCTGAGGCCAAGAATAATGATCCAGAATCCTTTCAGAGTAAGGTGAAACAATTTTTCTAACGCTACTAAGTCACGAAGTAATGTCCACATATATATTATACATAGGCTCGATAAGCTATTGGGATTGAAGCACATGTAACATAAGAAGTTCAAAACTTTCGACGATACTACGAAACTAGAAACATGAATACAGCAGGTATCAAATCAGCGAGTTCACCAGTTCAATAGAACAGAACTAAAGCTTAATATTTGAATGATTATACCGAGATTCCTGACACTACCAAGAGCAATAGCTTCTTAATACATAAGCTGGGAGACTGAGGTGGGATAAATAATCCAGAAATGATGTTTCTTTATGAAAAAAAAATCTTCACTTCTATATTTTCTCTCCTTCCTCTTTATCCAACCTTATTACCAGATTCAAATATCACTTTAATCCCATATAGCTACAAATCCAGACAGATAAATTATGCCTTTACCACGCCCAGCCACGCCCAACCATGCCATTACTGCAAGCTTAGTCCTGCCATACACCAGTTCAACTATCAAGGAACATTACTAATAGGTACTGCTTGAACTAGTACTCATAATCTGATAGTCAGACAATCAGAATTTACGTATAATCACATATAGTACTCTAATAGTACTCCAATAGTACTCAGATATATTCAGACATATCATTTTTTCTAATACTATACTCTTAAGCCAACATCTAGAAATACCTACTACTCAGTTTACATTCGTAATGCTAGACATTTTAGGAGGATGTATACCTGATTTGGCTACAAGAATCAGTACAGAAGAGCCATTGGAAACTCAAGGCAGAAACTAGATTTCATGGCGAAGACTAGGGGAATTGACGAGGGAAACAAGCGTTCCAGTGATGTTAGTGCACCCGATAAAAGAGAATATTGAGTTTTTTTCAGTACAAGGGTATTACCACCGAAGTGCTTGCATTGTATAAAGACGGACCATAGCCTTTTAGTAATTACACTAATTTGGTAAGTCTAATATTAGGGAACATGGTATATCCAGGTGTATATGAGCGAGTCATTATAAGATATGACGCATCCACACAAATGTCCGCATGTTTTTAAACCAGTCAGTCTCTCAAATGTCATAACTCGAATCTCATAAACTAGATGTCTTATATTTAGTCAGATCACATTCTAATAGGTCACAAAAATATATTCTAATACAGAAGTCACTTAATACAGATACTTCACTTTGATACACTTATTTGGTGCATATCATGAGTGTGACTTGAGTGTGACTTGATTGTTATGAAAGTGAGCGAATGAGAGTGTATAAGAATATGAGTGTATGTGAGTGAGTGAATGAGAGTATGAGAATATGAGTGTTAGATCCACCATAGGCCTGGCCCTGCCTATGGTGGCCCTGCCTATGGGGGTATTATGAAGCCTTTCAGTCCGATTGTTACAATGGCCATTGCAAACGCCGTATAACGGCCATCGGCCATCATAGCACTTCGTGCATCGATGGCCTTTCCGAATATTCTGGAACAATCCTTACCATTGTTCTAGTGGAGAGTTTTTCGATGCCACATTTCTCTCAAAGTTATTTAAGCCGCTTCGGTTCCTCTCTTTGAGGGACCATCAACGAACATAGTTTTAGTTAGGCATAAATGGATTAAAGAACATAACAATGAGAATGAGAGAGTATGAGAGTATGAGAATTTGAGAGTATGAGAGTATGTGAGAATATGTGAGAATATGGGAATATGAGAGAGAATGCGAGAGTGACTAAGAATGATTGTTAGATCTTAAGGCACACCTGCATATATGTGAACATAGGAGCCAATGGAGGGCCTGGAAAAGGTCAAGAAGTAGGCGTGGGTGAGGCTCCGTTTCCGGCCCACAGTGAAAGTCACGTGTGTTCTTAGTCAGCATGGGCAGTTTAGTCAAGCGAGCGCACTGCACGCAAGGCCCGCGGAGATGGAAAAAGAAAGAATCCCGCGAGATAAAAAGGTTAATCGTTCCTATTCTGGTCATCTCTGGATATCTTTTCTCACACCATCCAAGATCTACTTCTCCTTTATATAACTCGACTCCTGCCCTTCATACCACTTTGACTCATCCAAGCAATCCACCTTCTCAAGTGTCAAGTGTCAAGTCACCAAAGCAGTTAAGCAGTTAAGTCACTAAGCCAGCTAATCAGTTAAACCAGCCATTCCCCATCCTACTAGTGTTTAGTAAGCTTAGGTTACACATTCGATTGATCAGAATTTTATATCAAGAACCTCATGTCTGTTCTTATATTACTCCATCCTACAGTGGTCACTGATGAAGCTCTAGTGGAGGCCACCAAGACCCACGCCAAGGAAAAACACCCCCAAGCCCAAATCAGCCAGCATATCATCGACCGAGTTGCTAATCTGGTTGTCCAGCTTCCTGACGCGTCATATGACCAGATTACTTACGTCAACCCCAATGAAAACCACTTGGGGCTCCCCGTGCCTGTTCTTAATATGCTATTTGCTGCGTTGAAGCCAGATGGAGAACTCACGGGCGACTTGCCCCTTGACCAGGATATGGACGCGTTGATCAGTGGTTTCATAGTGAAGGAGGCCAAGCTTTGGCACAAACCGGCACCTGTGGCCAGTGTTCTACTCAAGAAGACCAAAGAAAAACCAGTGAAAGAAACGAGACAGAAAGAGAAAGAGGGCACAAAACTAAAGAAGTTTGCTAGGGCCCAGACCCTAAGTACCGACGTAAAGCCAGAGAGGAGCACAGGCTCGCCTTCGGGAATGACGGATACCTCAGCACAGAATTCCGATGCCGACGACGAGATCTCCATGAAGCGGAAGTTGGAGGACATGAAATTGGCGTACTTCAGTGATGCTAGCGGAAACAGCGACGATGAAAACGGGCTCATCAGCGAAAGCGAGCTCCTCAAGGACGCTCAACTCTTGGACACGCACAACATCGTGGTACCCAAGAAGTGTGAGTTGCCCAGCGGCAAAAAGAGAAGAAAGGCATGCAAAGACTGTACTTGTGGGTTGAAAGAGCTCGAGGCTCAGGAGGAGAGCCAGGCGAGGGACTTGCAAAGCACGCTTTTGGGCAGCATGGCGCAGCTGGCCACGCTAGAGGCCATCAAGATCGAGGAGCGGTTGAAGAAGTCTGCCGTCAAGTTCTCCGAGGAAGATATGGCGGAAATCGACTTCACAGTGGAGGGGAAGACCGGGGGATGTGGGTCGTGTGCATTGGGTGACGCGTTCCGGTGTGACGGGTGCCCGTACTTGGGACTTCCGCCTTTCAAGCCCGGCGAGGCCATTACGCTCGACGGCATAGACGAAGACATTTGAGCCCAAGGGCCAGCATAGGTAAGCATTAGGTAAATCAAGATTGAGGAATCCATCCGTATAGATTAAGTTGATTCAATAGCCATACAATGTAAATGAGTAGTCATACAATGTAAATGAGTAACTATTAAATGTAAATGAGTAACCATTAAATGTAAATGAGTAACTATTAAATGTAAATGAATAGCCATACAATGTAAATGAATAGCTATACAATAGTAATGTATGGTTATGGTTTCCGTGGAGTTAGGTGAATTGTTAACAATACGTCATAAATAAGGTAAGTATATGCGAAGAATTACCAATTAAACTGAGAATGGATTAGAATATCCGAAGGGAATCACTAGATTAGACGAAGAGAATTATAATATACGAAACTCTTTGTTGGAACGAAGTATTGCTTTGGTGGTGGAAAAATAGGGGATGCAATTGCTTGGTGGAGTATAGTAGAGTGTGAGAATGAGAGTGTAAGAGAGAGAATGTGGAGAAGGTGTAGAAAAAGAGTATAGCGAAAAAGTATAGCGAAAAAAGAGTATAGCGAAAAAAGAGTTTGGTGAATGTAGTGAGTGAGAAAACAGAATGGTAGAGGGTGGTGAGAAAAAAGAGTGGTAGAGTATAGTGAGTCAAAAAAGAGTAGAGTATAGTAGCGAAAATATGGGGGGTGTGGTAAGGAAAAATAGGGAACTATAGTAGAGTATGGTAGAGTATGGACATGTGGAGTATAGAGTACATGGTCGAGAGTGGGATATGGTAGAGTAGGTAGAGCTGATTATGGTTAGGTACATAGGTAGAGTAGAGAGTAAAGAGTAAAGAGTAGATAGTTAGACTTGGGACATGATACTTGAGTATAAATAACAACTACTTGGTCAATGGTTGAGTTGAGTAGCAAGTCGTAAGTGCTCTATATTTTGAGTAAGAGTAAAAGTAGTATAGTCTAAACAATTGGAAAGAAGACCATAACAGAGTGGGTTATAGTAGAGTAGAGTGGGTTATAGTGTAGTAGAGTATGGTATAGTGGAATAGACCAAAATAGAATAGAATAGATTATAGAGTATAGTATAGTAGACTGTATAGTAGACTGTATAGTAGACTGTATAGTAGACTATGTAGTGTAGTAGATTATATATAGTAGAGTAGACTAGAGTAGAGAGTAGAGCCAGCTAGAATAAAATAGTATAGTAGAGTAGACTAGGTAATTGAGTAGAGCAGAGGTAGTCTAGAAAATTGAGTAGAGTATATCATAGTAGTAGAGTATATCATAGTAGTAGAGTATATCATAGTAGAAGAGTTTGGAAGGGTAGAAGAGTTTGGAAGGGTAGAAGAGTTTGGAAGGGCAGTAGAGTAAAAGAAAGGCTTCTGGTACGATAAGATAGATGGTGATTGAACATGGTCAGTAGGAAATTATAAGGAGCTAAATTCGAATACGTATATGCAATTTGGAAATAGAGAAGCAAAAGCAAAAAAAAGAGAGCTCAATGAAGATAGGGGATATGACGAACAGGAAGAATAGGGGCTAGGGGACATTTGAGAGAGATAAGAATAAGAGTAGGGTAAGAAGTTACGGAACAATGCGCGAGGCCGGAAGGTCGCACCCAACCAAAAGCAAAAGCCAGAGTCAAAGTCTAAAGCCACTGTCGCACCGCACTTCCTAAAAGACCACAACACGCTTAAGGCCATTTCCGTATTTAAGCTTCCCACAATGTACAACCAGAAAGTCAATTTCAATGTGGGATATGATATGTAGGATATAATGTGTAGGATATGATATGTAGGATATAATGTGTAGGATATAATATGTAGGATATAATGTGTAGGATATAATGTGTTGGATATAATGTGTAGGATATGATATGTGGGATATGATATGTGGGATTTAAACTTGTAGGATATAAACATGTGAGATACAAACATGTAGGATAATATGTAGGATATGATATGTAATATGAAGGATATAATATGTAAAGTGTATTATGTAGGATGTGGAGTTATTTGTGGATCTGAATTCGTACAATGTGAGTTGTACACTATGAGGGTGTAAATTAATTGTGTGGAATTAGGAGAGGAAAATATGAGGTGAGAAATGTGAGTAGTGCGAGTAGTAGTGCGAGCAGTAGTATGAGCAGTAGTATGAGCAGTAGTATGAGCAGTAGTATGAGCAGTAGTATGAGCAGTATGAGCAGTGTGAGCAGTAGCGTGAGCGGTCGGCGAGAGATCGGCGAGAGGTCGGTAAGCGGTAGTGTGAGCTTTGAAATTTAGACTGAAATTCGGAACACTAGTGAGAAATGGAAAAAACTTATGTACACAACGCTAGAATGTACACAACCCTAGAATGGACAGAACTCTAGAATGAACTCAAGAATGTTCAGAACTCAAGAATGGACGAATTCAATGGTCATTTTGGGGTCCTGGAAATCCAAAATAATAACTAATAAATACTGCTAATATTCATATTAAGACACTGTCTATCCGTTAAAATTCTGTACGATATGTAGGTTGATTCGGCGTCTAGTGGATAGGGGGTGAAAAATTTTCACCAAATCCTGCATTTCATTAGCCAAATACTAATTTCTGGGGGCGGGGAGGAGGCGGGGGACGGACGGACGGCTGTTGGAATGGACGTAGGAGCGCACGTGACGAGGCTGAAGATGGAGAGATTTCTCTTTATAACCAGGCCGGGTAACCGGCGTTGACTCTGATGCAGTTATGATGGGGTGCTTAAGGCACATGTGCACGGCTGAAACATACGTGAGCAATTTAGAACCACTAGAGGCACGTATTCCTTCAGAATATGACATTGCACCTTATAAAGCACTCGTAAATAAATGTCACCCCTTTCCCGTGTCCTGATAAAACAATGGCTTCGTGGTGTACGGAGTAGGCTTTGGCCACCACCATGGATTGTCTTGAGGCTCAGGGTGTTCGGAAGCCGTTTATACCTTCTCTAAACTGCCAGCCTGTGCGCGTCGTAAATGCTTCTTTCTTCTGCATAGCGTGTAAACTTGAGCGAGCAGGAAAGCGCTCCTAAAACTAAGGTCTTGGCATGTCAATAAAAAAAAAATGGCCTTTGTCTACTTTCTGACTGCACATGTGTGGAACCAAACAAACTTCTGAACATGAGACTCGTCGTAGCAACCAATCTCCACAGACCTCCTGTGGCTGCTGATGCAACTAAAATTAAAAATTCTTAGTCTTAATTTTTTTTAGGAGCTGCACTGTGCGATGATTTAGAAAATAACCGGGCATCTAGTTAGGGGCCTAGCCTTGTCTAAACTTACTTAGAGTGAGTCCACTGCAAAAAAAAGCGGACCCATGACGATCCTGGTGCAAGAGGGGCATGTGCTGCCCTAGGTGGGGCCGCCTCTACAGGAAGTCGCACTGATTATCATGTGTCAAGTGTCATCTGAGGCGGCGGCGTACGTCTACATAGCGCTATACTGCGGTCCAGAGTGGTTAAGCCCGGTTTTTCCGGGGAACCGGGTGCATTTTGCAAAGAGGCTTGGGAAATGCTTAGTACAGAATCTGGAATGGCAAAAATGCTTAGTGCAGAATCCGCCTTGGTACACTGGCTCTCGTACTTAGAGGCTTGGAATACTGGCCCGTATAATTTAGACTTAGAGGCTGGGTGGGTACACTGGTTGATTTGTAGCTGTTAATAATATGCCATACTAACCGAAGGTGCTCTGAGCAAAAAAGCTCAGATGCCTATATCCAGAGTCAGAGCAAACCTGCCTTCTGACTGTTTGACCAGACAATGCTGATCCATTTGACCAAGCCGTTCTGTATCTTGTCCTTCAGAAATCTTGTGCCTCTGACCTATTTCAGAAGCCCTATCCCAGAATCCCTATTTATCTGACTGTCCTTTCAAGAGTCCATAAGTTGCGGTCCAAAGCCCTTTGTAGAACTCCACCAAAAATGGACCTAGTCCTGTCCTGCAGTCTGTAGACTGGAGCAGAAGACCACAACGCTAGACCGGGGGCAGTCGTTATCCTATCCTGCACTGATGTGTGGAGTCTGTATTTGGTGGAGTGCTTACTCCTGCACACACTCACCCCATACGAACTCACGACACTTTCCTCAAAGCAGTCTTATTAAAAGACACCAAGTACTGTTGCATCAGCGTGGGTAAAGGATAACTATCACTAGAGGTGGCTGTGCCGGCCGCATTTCCGCCTACCGGCTGGCCTCTCACCTCATTCACCTGCAGACTCTCATACTCTATAGTATTCCCAGCCCGCGCAAAGATTGAGCTGCGCCGGCTCACCAGAGATGGATGCATAGAGACAGCAGAACCAGCCTGCAACCCCGAACCGTTTGGTGCGTGTGAGCCCAGCATGTAGTTATTATCCATATAGCCATATTGGTTCAAAGGAGGGTACATGGTCTGCGCAAAGGTCAAGTACTGGAAGTTGTCTAGCGGCGTATGCGAGGTTCCGCCTCGCGAGCTGAGACGGCTTTGCGTGGTTTGCTGGAGCGAAGGCTGCGCCTGGAGCCCGGCTAGGTATGGCTGCGTCATACCGTTTTGCATGTCGCCCTGCGGCTGCTGCTTCCCCGTGTTTTCAGGCTGTGGGGGCTGGTACTGGTAGTGATACAGCGAGAGTTGGGACACTGATGCTTTGGCCGTGAGCGTTGTCTGGTGGGCCTGAGCCACGGGTTTTTCGGGGCTCATGCGCTTCACCTGCCGGGTGGTGCCCCGGCTATCCTTCTTACCATAGCACACCTGGCAGTGCTTGTACTTGCCCTTTCTTCGGGGCGTATACCGGTAGTTGGGGTACTTTTTGGCGTGTTCCTGGCGCTCCTCCTCTGCCAAGTTGTTCCAGTGGTCTCTTTCCTTCACCGAAAGGGCTCTCCACCGACGGCCCAATTCCTGTGACACCTGTGGATTTGTTTTGCTCTCCGTGGACTCGTCAAACACGGAGCGGTGGTACCTCTGGCGAAAGAGGATGAAGGCATTACGCGGACGGGGAATGCGATTATGGGTCTGCTTACAGATACACTTAGGTTCCTTCTTCTCATAAGTGTAGTCGGTGTTCTCCATGTTGGTATTGGCGTTCTGAGACATATAGCTCTCCTCAGAAAGGCTCATGTTGGGAGCAGAGAAGTTCGACGAGAAATAATGAGGCTGGTCATAACCCTGACCCATGGTGGTGGCGTACTCACTGGAATACTGGTTAGTCATCTCCATAAAGGTTTTGGGCTGGGGGTACGGGTTGAAGCCGTAGGTAGCAGTTGCAGTAGCCGATTGCTTGGGATGAGTGGTATCCGAGGCCGGGTCTCGGGGCTCATAAATCATTAGCAAATAATAACAAGGTTTGGAGTCTAGTCTTTATTGAATAGAAGCTTTTAAGTTGTCAAAAGGAGGTGAGATAGTGGGCCACAGTGAAAGAATAATGGAAGCGGAGCAGGAGACTAATTGTAAGAAGATCACGTCAGCCCGAATATAAAGACAACAAAACTATATTCAAACAAAAAGAACAATCGCAGAATGAAAGGAACCATGGGGCATTATATGTAAATTTACAGCCGCTCTGGGAGCCAAATTCGAAAGAAGAATGAAGCCAGTGGCCAGAGTATTTTCTACTTTCACGGCTTGAATACACGACGTGCGCGCGCATGACGCGCCTTCGCATGCGAGTCTAAGCTCATTGTTGCCTTTATGCACCTTCTCACATCAAAACTAGACTTGGATGTGGCACGGCATTTTGCAGCGGGCCTGCCTGGAGCGGCACTGCCTTAGAGACTGCTTTGGTAGCTGGGATGCACCTGGCTATGGGGCTGCGCCCATGGTGGCCCAGAGGGAAAACGATCGTCCCATGGAGAAAGACGAGAGGGGGAGGGGAGGAAGGGGTGTGTTTCAGGTTTTGCAAATCTCTGGGAGGAGATGGGTGGTTCCTAGCAACCAGGCCCCCCCCCCCCCAGATGTGCGGTGTTGAAGTTGCCCATATGGCGTGTTCATAGTTGCGCATTATGATGGGGCTCCTATCCCCAGGAGAGCCAGGGAAATGTCTGAATCAGCAGATGAGAAGAACGGTCAGTTTAGTTCTTCTCGAATACCAATAGGGCATGCAATCCGTATACAGGCGCCGACCCAGAATGGTGTAGGTAGCGCTCAGTTAGCAAAGCTGACGAAAGGCTGAGAGTGCATGCGCGCAAACGTCTTTGGTGCGTAAGGAGGGGGGTGTGCGGCAGCACGGCGTTGCGATGTGCATGCACTGCTGGGCCCCGCGTATCCAAGCCAGGAGTACACTGATCTGGATCCTCCGGTATTTTCTGGGCCCCTCAGCTTTGCACCCGTATGCAGTTAAAAAAAACCGGGTGCGCCGAGTAAGGTTTTAGGTTCATTACCCGATTTGTCTCCAACGCGGCTGTGATTATTTAGCTTTCTGCTATGCTCATTGTCAGGAACACAAGCCTGGGCAAAAAGCCCTACAACAATTGCTACGTTTTCTTAATTAGGTGAGATGCTTGAATCTGCGATCTGCTTGGGACTTTGTATAGACCCTGTCAAAGCCCAACTGCCTAATCCGGGGGCCTTGGGCCATGCATTCATCCGGGCTTTTGGACGTTGGGTGCTTTTCACGATGCGCCTTTCCGTTAACGTTTTAAGCGGCGGATGTGCGACCTTGGCTACGCTTTCGTTTCATCGCGACATCTCCCCAGGCCTGGCACGCTTTTTTTGTAGGCCTGCTATGAGGACTGCTCGTACACGTGAAGTAGTGCAATACAAAAAAAAATTGTACACACCAAACACACCAAAACCTGGACTACGGCTAATTTCGAAAACAAAAAAAAAAACGCAGATTGTGTGGGGCTTTGAATTGCTATTGTTTTTGAACACGTTGGACTCATTGAAATCTGCCACCATGGCCATTGTCCGCCATTCTCTGCCTACAGCGTCTTTTTGGTGCAGACACAAGGATTTGGGAGGCTTGGTTCTATTTTGGGCTGAGGTCATAGTGGCATTTTTTTTTTTTATTTTTGGTTATCTCCAAATAGATGAAGGCCTGATTTACGGAAGTCCGTGGGGCCCCAGGTTACAGTGTGGAGGTGAGGGAGTGTTCCTAGCAGTGGGGTAAGATGGACAGGTGATGTTGCAGTAGATTGTGACAGGCTCGCTCCGAATTTCTGATCACCAGTTGATTGTCTCAGGTCTCCAAGCGCTCCTGCAAGTAGCCTCGCTATCTGCTCGGGTAAGCATGCTGCATGATACTCAGGCCAGTCGAAAATATGCTCATGAGGGCATTCCAACATTGACCCCTATCGGACCTTGCATGTGCGGCTACGATGAATACAAGCTATTTAGGCTTTTCAGCCACATACCCTAGACGAAGCTCAGGCTCAGACGGGAGGCTGGGGATGTGCATCGACGTTTCGCTGCGACCGAAAAAAAGTTTCTCGATTTTTTGTTTGTTAGAGCTTCTTCGCAGATACGCGTTCCACAGAGGCTGTGCGTCAGAGCAGATGTTGTGTAGATCCGCGAGTGTCGTGTAGCTAGTGAGGGATTGGTGAGGCTAGAGATGGCCAGATGCATGAGCCGTGCTGCGCTTGGACGGGCAGACTCTAGCCTCCTACATACAGCATGAGAGCTGGTTGGAGTGGAATACGCTAAAGAACCTGGGCTGCATAGAAAAGAAAGAGGCTTTTGCATGCCTTCGGAGAGAACGCAATGGGGGCGTTAGAGCCAAGGAAGGGGCTTCTCGGAGCGAGTGCACCAGGCAAGAAAAATCGGGGTTTGTAGGGGGATAACCTCAGACGGCATTCATGCTGTTTGTTTGTGGGCCCAGAAGTTGTCCAAAAGGATCTGCAAAAATGGTCACGCCAGGATCTTCATGCAGGCCGGCTTATAATTCATGCACAATGTTCCTAGCGAGTGCCGCAAGATCCTGCAATTTCCAACATTTACGCGCGCCATGCAGTAACTGTTTCTGCTCAGATGGCCACATGCCAAGACGATCTAATGTCACCAACGGAAAAAGAAAAAAAAAAAGGGGACGTCAGAAAAATTGCAATAAAAAGAAGTCTGAGACATTTACTGCTGACCTTTTCAGCCTCTCCTGAGATTGCCTGATATGAAGCCACCTCTCTCCATAGCTGCATTTTCATGACCCAATGCCCACTGTTCCCTTTCACACTGCGCCGGACTGCGGCTTCATTGCCTTATGCTCCCTTGTGCTAGATGTGTGGAAAATTCATTATTGAGTCTGCTTGAAAGCGTAAGTTAAAAAAAAAGGACAATAAGGACCCCATATTCAAAAAGCACTTTTGAGGGAGCCTTACAAGAATGTCCTATTAAACATGCATGAAACAATCTTGGGTTTGAGAGATTGTATTTTGGAGTCGCTCGTTCAAAATTGGGGCATGGTGCACGGGTTTCCGGCCCCGCTCTTTTTTTTTTTTTTTCGGGACCCGATTGTGCCATTTTGAGAAGCCACTTCAGCCGTCCACAATACATTGTTTTATACACTTTTGGGGAGAGAGAGTGTATTAAGAAAATGCTAAACTCCGGTGAAAATTTCCCTACCATTGTACAGCTGCTTTCTCCCTCTTCGGTGTGGCCGGACTTGGCCTGACGTGCGCGGTGCACAGGTCTAGTGCTGCTCCCACTGAGCTTTACTGTGCCAGTAATTAAATTAGCACACTGGGTAGAATATGGGGGAACTGCACAGGATTTGGTGGAAGTTAATTTTGAAACTGGGAGCCTATTTTTTTTTTTTTAAAAAAGAGGAACTACTCGGAAACAAAATAAAGATTAATTGGACACTGGGATATTGGGTATTGGGATATTGAACATTTTTGGTACCTCTGAAACAAAAACCTTATTCGCTACTGTGTCTTACATTGAGTGAGAGAGTGAGTGAGAGAGAGAGAGAAAGAAAAAGAGAGAGAGAGAGTGTGTGTGTGCGTGCTACTATGTCTGCACTGAGACTAAGACAGACAGAGGCAGACTGAGACAGAGGTAGACAGAGGCAGAGAGACAGAGACAGAGACAGAGACAGACAGACTGCGAGTGCTACTAAATGTGCACTGAGACTGTGAGTGCGTATAGTGCGCGGCCTCAGTGAGTCCACTCGCTCAATCTACGTTACCTACTGTTCCTACTATAACCACTAATACACTGTTACACTGTTAGTAGCAGTTAACTTCAATGCAAGTCCAAGAGACCAGTGCCTCCGGCGAGGCGTTCCCCTACCCCATTAATATCACCCGGGACGACTTCTCCGATATCCTGCACTTTGACCCGGATGCGTTCCTCTTCAAGAACCACCGCTACACGTCCTTGGATCTCCTTCTCTCGGACCTCACCAATCTCTCCAGGTCTTTGAATCTGGACCTTCTTGCGTTGGTGAACGATGAATACACGAATTTCATCCAGTTGGGCCAGTCCATCAGTGACTGTTTGGGCCTTATCAATTTGATTGCCCTAGATATTGGCAAGTTCAATTCGGTGTTGGCCTCGTCTCTCCAAAATCTTCAGGATTCGTCGCTGTTGGCCGATGCGGTGATTCAGCATAAAAAAAGACTAAATCTCCTTAAAAATAAGGCCAAGTTGATTATCTTGTTGAGCGACCAGGCTGCCAGCTTTGAAACACTTCTAGGGCTTGATGTAACGGACTCCGACCCGGCCCATCTTTCGGAAAAACTCCGTTCTTTGGCTACGTTATACTTGTCTATTACGAAAATCCACTCTGTGATCACTCAGGTCCAGGGGTCTAATTCTGATCAACCAAAAACTGAACAACAGATCGAGGGAAAAGATGGAGCAATTGGACAAGTGTCTGAAACACACACGTGTCCATTATTTGAAAAATTCCTTGAGCCCAAGATCTTCTCCCTTAAGCATGAGTTCAAACTGTATTTGGACGAGCTCCTAGTGTTGGCCAAAAAGGCTCCGGCCACCTACAACAGCCTTATACTCGATATTCTCCATGTGTACCGGGTCACGGGGCACACTTCGGATGCCATCAAGTGCCTAACGCGTGGAAAAACAGTTCAGTAAAAGGCCAACGACCAGAAATGACAGTAACCAAAAAAGGTTAGTGATTTAAAAAGGCTTGGAGTTGGTTGTGGGTGGCAGAACAGGCCCCAGACAGGATGACGTTTACGCTCACGCGCGTATTCTCAGGCACCAACCAAACCGCGACAAAAGGCCCTTAGGCTGCTACTCAGAGGTGGCCCGCGCACGACCGTGCGGAAAAAGTCACCAGAACCCACTGCTTCACTCAGCACGCTTACCTATAGCCATAGTACCTCCAACCCCCCACTAAAACCTCCAAATATGGGCCTTGGCAAGTTTCTCTTGGGCAAGCAAAACTGGGACAATGTCGACAAAAACGAATTACCCAAGGACATCCCAGAGGTCGAGGAGGTGGGTGCCACTTCCGCACCTCTCTTAAGTGCATCATACTTCATTGGGTCCATCTGCAAACCTTATAACGATGACTTTATGTTGTGTAAAGACGAGCATAATGGAGGTACCATCGAGTGCTTGAAAGAAGGACGCAGGGTCACGCGGTGTGCCATTTCCGTGTTGAAGGATATCAACAAGTACTGTTTCGACGAGTTCAAGTTGCATTATGAGTGTCTTGAGCAGGAGAACCAGAGGTTGGGCAGCTGCAGGGCCACGGAGAAGATTTTCAACAAGTGTGTGTTTGACAACATGAAAGTGGAGAAGAAGATCCCGGGCGTGGAGAACCAGATCCACTCGGCCTCTAGCCGTATCTACTCCGGTACTGGGTACGACAAGACCGCCGCCAAGGAGTTTCTTGAAAAGAGCTCCGCCGAACAAAAATAATGGCTCTTTGCTCTTTTAGAATCCATTGTTCTGCCTCTGCATCTATGCCCTAGTGGTACATCTCATAGTAACGCTCCAATAACATCAAGACCATACGAGCAACATGTAGTACACAGGAGACATCGACATCATTCCTCCAGCACCACTTCCCAAACACCAATACAGAATGCACTAGACATCGGAACCTGAAAATATAAACAACAAAAAATAACATTACAACACCATTACAACAATTTAACCTTGATCAACCAGTACAATCTTCATTTCTAGACCAGGTCGTGCGCGCACCGACCCATCAAAGGTTGAATACACCGCGCAAAAAACATCGCTCCACACCTAGTGTACTCCTCTCGTGAATATGTTTGGAGCGTCTAATACAGCCTCCGGATCGGGAATGTTCGGCAATTCCCAGTCTGCCAAGCCTGCAGGATTTCAATTTGGCTCGGGCTCCACCTCCAACACTGCAAATGGCGCTTCGGGCACGAGTTTCGCTTTCGGCGCCAATTCTACCGCCAAACCAGCCTCCTCCGGGTTTGGCAATACTACCGGATTTGGAGCCGCTTCCAATACGGCTGGCAATACTGCATTTGGTAATACGACTACGGGAAACACGGGAAACACCGGATTCGGAACTACCAACTCTGGCAATACTGGATTTGGAAGTACTACGGCCGCAAATACCGGATTCGGCAATACTGGATCTGGAAACACACTGTCTGGGCTTTTCGGCAACACCCAGCCTACGAATGGCACCGGCTCGTCTCTTTTCGGCAACAATGCCAACCAAAACACATCCACCAACGGATCTCTCTTTGGCAAACCAAACACCACGTCCTCTTTTGGGAACACGTCCTCAGGTGGCGGACTCTTTGGACAGAATAACAACAATACTGCTACACAGCCTGCATCTGGGGGTCTCTTCGGACAAAGCAACACGTCTTCCACTCAAGCACCATCGGGAGGACTTTTCGGAGCATCCAATTCCAACGCCCAGTCTTCCACAGGCGGACTTTTCGGGTCATCGGCACCTAAAGCTCCAACAGGAGGACTTTTTGGGTCTACAAACTCTACGCAGCAACCTTCAGGTGGACTTTTTGGAGGCTCCAACCTGCAGCAGAGCCAACCGGCTACCGGGGGACTTTTCGGGTCATCCACGACGCAAAACAACACTTCCGGGGGCATTTTCTCCAAACCTGCTGCTCCCTCTGGAGGTCTATTTGGAAGCAACAATACACAGTCCACCCAAAGCGGTGGATTATTCGGCAACAATGCCAATTCTACAGGGTCAGGTCTTTTTGGAAGCACTCAAAACCAGAACCAGAACCAGAACCAACTCAATGGAGCTTCATCCAATCAGAATCCCGCAATCCAGACCAACTCGGCCCAACCGTCCTTTGGCTGGTCCAACACCCAACAAAACACGGCCCAAAACGGCACGTCTTCCTTGCATGACAAAATCACGGCCAGTGTGCAGTCTGCACAGAACACCACCAAGTATACTCCCACCATTAATGACCAGTTGGCCAAGTTGAAGGACCAGTGGAACCCCAACTCGCCAAAGTCTGCATTGACGTCTCACGTATTCAATAAGTTCAGCGAGCAGGAAATCAATTACCTCTTGCAACAGCCCCGGCCTCAAAATGAATCTCCGGAAGATTGGGAAAAAGCCATGGCCGCCAGGCCGTCTCCTTACCACTACCCTGTGAAAGTCACCCTGTTCACGGAAGTGGCCCAGAGAGTGGAGGTGCAATTAGAACAGGTGGCCAAGTCACGGGTGCTCCTCAACAACATCCACGAGAAGCTGATCCAATTATCCTCCCAACGGGACTTGGACACTACCACGCGCATGATGAAGGCCAAGGTGCGCCACAATAAGCTCTCCAAGCGTCTTTTGAACGTGGCCACCACCTTGGCCGTCTTGAAGCTCAAGGGCTACCCATTATTGCCAGAAGAAGAGGAGATGTCGAAGCAATTCCAAACGTTGAATGCGAAGTTGAGCGACCCCAGTGGCCCAGGGGGCAATTTGAGCGATCTTTTCGCCCGCCTTGCCATTTTGAAGGAAAGAAGCGAGGACTTGTCGTCTCACCTTGAAACGTCCATCAACACGATGAATGGTGGCTTAAGTAACATCACCAGCGACGACTCGGCCAGCCTGCAGGACCCCACCAACCAAACTGACCACATCATCCAGAGCTTGACGAAAATTCTCTACAAACAGCAGGTGGGCCTCAGTTATCTCAACGATGTGGTGCAACAAGACTTGGCCATTGTGGAGAAGGAGAGCTAGAGTTGAGATATAGAGGGAGATTTAAAAGTGAGTTGATTATACGTGAAAGCCGTTAAAATTCTTAGAGGCCTTTGGTGGCTCCGTGAGACCCAAGTCTTTGCTTAAGTCTCGGTCTAAGTCGCCAAGAGCAGACAAAGAGAGGACTGAATTTGGGTTCACATTCACATCGACGTCAGGCGAGTGGCTTGGCTTGAGGTGTCTTGGAACACCCGGTCTCACAGACATTGGCACCAACTTATGGATTTTTTGGAAGTTGTGCCGCAAAAGAGGAACGATTTCACCAACAGCTTGTTCGCTCTTCACGGTGAAAAACGGGTTGGCTTCCGTGGACGGGGTGATAGTATACGTGCCAGCATAATCCTTGACTAAAGTGTGTTTGAAACGGATTTCCGTCTTGCCTGCCATATACATTTCGTCGTCTTCAATGTACGAGTATCGAGGAAGTCCACACAAGGATAGTAGAAAGTCCCGTAGCTCTTGCTGACGTTGGTCCAAGTGACTAGCCAACTGACCATTCAATTGTCCAGGTAAATGAGCCTCTCCAATTGGCTGGTGCTGATCGAGTAGCGAGCCATGTTCCCATGAATTAAACACCACCGTGAGTTTCTGCCTATAACAATTCTGTTCCGATGCCGAGGCCGGCTCAACGAGGAAGTACTCTATGGGTGCCACCTTCCTAAAGCTCTGGTGAATGTACTCCACTTCTCGTGCACTGGTGGGCACCGGCGACATCCTGTACACGGCCGTCAAAGCATACTTAAAGTATAGACTTCGTCTTAGAGCAAGCGACATTGCTAGTTAGTGTGTAGTCTGTTTGATTCCAGTTTGTAGGTTGATTTAGGTATGGTATGTTTCTGTTTTTGGAGTATCACGTGCGTTCAAAAGTGTTTCACGTGTGTTTCATGAGTGTTTCAGGTACTTCCAAATGAGTTATTTCAATTTAAGTGTTTTAGATGTTCAAGTGTTTTGCAGGAGTTTTTCTGTAGTCTTCCAGTACTCTCCAGTTGCTTCAGGTGAGTTTATAGTTTGGGTGTTTCAGGTGTTTTAGATATGTTCCAGATATGTTTCAAATATGTTTCAAATATGTTTCAGATATGTTTCAAATATGTTTCAAATATGTTTCAGATATGTTTCAGATATGTTTCAGATATGTTTCAGATATGGTTCAAATATGTTTCAAAGACGCTTAAGCCTAGTTATTTCTGAAAGAATGTTCCTCGCGGCTCTGGTTGGTCTCCCCAGATTTGGAGGAGCGCGACGAGATGGCCAGGCACTGCACACACCGCTTCCCCAAGCAGTACTCCATCTATAAGCATATACACCCAATGGCTCTACGCAGACTTAGTGCCGAGCTTTCCAGCGGGCTCAATAGGGATGTACTGGAAAACCTCCTGCATGTAACCGTGCAATTCTACAAACAGAACTCCTCCAAAGACGCCTTCTGTGCAGCCACCAAGGCATTAGGCTTCCCCGAGCCGCTTTCCAGGTCTCTTTATGTGTTTATTAACGACAATATCGGCGAGTTGGAGAAGGAAATGGATTCCGAGGGTGGAAAACCCAAGGCGTTACTTTTTTCCGAGAAAAATCGGCCCAAATCCTCGAATGGAGCGGGCTTAAAGAGTACTACTCGAGATCCAATAAAGGAAAAGCGCAAGAAACTTGCTATGGACTACGACGACCTCCTGGAGGACGTGCCGATTCTAGAGGACCTAGACACAGAGACACGGCCGAAACTGGCAAAAAAAATTACCTTCAAGAAGATAAAAAAGGCCGATGCTCGCCGGTTGAAGGAAGATATAGGGCCAGGGCCCGAAAACGACGATTCTGGCTTCGAGAAAAAGGGGCTAAATTCAGATTCGAATGCAGAAAATACCAAAATGTCAATTTCATCATTGAACTCAGAGATTCCTAGCTCTGGTATCCCGGTACTGGGGGAGCAAATGGTCTCAGAGACGTCTCAAGACATACCGGAGGTGGAGACCCCCAATATCTCCGAGACGGAGTCAGTGGGTTCAGATCCCGAAGCAGATCTTGAAAATGACCGTGAATGGTATAATCTAGAAGACAATCCCACAGCAGATGTGGAGCAGTATTTGGACCTAGAAAACGATTACAAGCCTAGGGCCAAGAAACAAGTCAGACCGCAGGCAAATGGTGGAGGCTTTGACCGGCATGGAAATTACATTGATTTTGATCATTCCGAGAGCCAGACCCGGGCTTCTATTCCCATTATTCCCCATTTCATTGTGCCCACATTCTTAAAGGGCTCCGAGCATCACCTTACGCTCCAGTTCGACGCCAATGCACGGAAAACAATCTCCACAATCGACCCTATCAAGGACCCGGAGTCAGAGTTGGCCAAGATGGCTCGGAATGGGAGTTTTATCGTGAAGGACCGGAAGGAAAAGAAGGAACGGGCACAGCAGGCCAAGGAGCGGGTCTACGCGTCCAAAAACCCACTACAGACCAAGGAAGAGGCTGAGGGCAAAGAAACAAGTGATGAGGCCAAAGAAGAGGCCAAAGAGGACTCTCAAGATTACTCGTTTGAAGAGATCCAGCAACAGAGAAAAACTTTACCTGCATACAAGGCACGGGCTGAGATTCTTCAGATGATCAATGATAACCAAATCGTGGTGATTGTGGGTGAAACAGGGTCAGGAAAAACAACCCAAATTGCCCAGTTTCTATACGAAGAAGGTATGACCAAAAACTTGGAAAAAGACGGGTCTAGGCTCATGGTGGCTTGCACCCAGCCCAGACGTGTGGCTGCAATGTCGGTAGCCAAGAGAGTTTCGGAGGAAGTTGGCTGCAAATTGGGCGAAGATGTCGGATACACCATCCGGTTTGAAGATAAAACGTCCCAGCGCAAAACCCGCATCAAGTTCATGACCGAGGGTATCTTACTACGAGAAATGCTTGAGGACCCAGATTTGGAGCATTATTCGTGTGTAATTATGGACGAAGCCCATGAGCGGTCTTTAAACACCGACGTTCTTTTGGGTCTTTTCCGGACACTTCTCCGGCGTCGGCGAAACCTAAAGCTCATTGTCACTAGTGCCACGATGAATTCCGACCGGTTTGTCAGATTCTTTGGAAATGCTCCCAAATACTTTATTCCGGGTCGGACTTTTCCCGTGGACGTGTTTTACGCCAAGTCCGGGTGCATGGACTATGTGGAGACTGCAGTTAAGCAAGTGGTGACCATTCATCTAGCCAACAAAAAGGGCGATGGAGATGTGTTGGTGTTTATGACAGGCCAGGAGGATATCGAGGCCACGTGTGAACTTATCCAGGAAAAATTGGCCCTTTTGGAGAACCCTCCGCCGTTGGACGTGTACCCCATATACTCCACGCTTCCTGCAGACCTCCAGAAGAAGATCTTCACCAAGCAGAGCCACGAGAGGAGAAAGGTCATTGTGGCTACCAACATTGCAGAAACTTCCTTGACTGTGGACGGAATCAAGTATGTGGTGGACTGTGGGTTGATGAAGATGAAGCTCTTTAACCCCAAGTTGGGCATGGACGCTTTACAAGTGGTTCCTGTTTCACAGGCCAATGCCCAGCAAAGAAGCGGAAGAGCAGGAAGAACGGGCCCTGGTTTGGCTTACCGTTTATACACCGAAGGTGCAGCCAGCGCAGAGCATATCTACACCCAACCGATCCCTGAAATACAGAGAACTAACCTCTCGTCGGTGATGCTTCTTCTCAAAAGCCTCAAGGTCAACGATATCTTGAGTTTTCCCTTTCTAGATGCTCCGCCCCTGGATCTACTCAGCTGCTCTCTATACGAGTTATGGGCCATGGGAGCACTTACTAAAGATGGAGATTTGACGGACTTGGGCAAGCAAATGAGCTCGTTTCCCATGGAGCCCACGCTCGCCAAGGTAATCATCTTATCGTGCCAACAAAGGTTTGCGTGTTCGCTCGAAATCCTTACGATCGTGTCGATGCTCTCTGTGCCCAGTGTTTTTGTCCGGCCCAAGGAACGAGCGGATGAAGCTGATGCCATGAGAGAGAAGTTCCTGGTGGCCGACCTGGACCACCTCACCTTGCTTAATGTGTACACGCAATGGGAGCAACGGGCCAAGAACCAGGCCAAGAATCAAAGTCTGGGCAAGAACCAAAATCTGGGCAAAAATCTGGCTAAATTGGCCGCTTGGAGCAGCCGCAACTTCCTCCAGCACAAATCGCTATTGAGGGCCAAAGAGGTGCGCAACCAGCTTATGCTCATCATGAAGAAAGCAAACTACCCCATCGTCAAGGCCAAGTCCGATGTGGATATCCGCAGGTGTATCTGTGCTGCATACTACCACCAGCTGGCCACGTTGTTGAAGATGGGAGGAGGTGGAGGAGGCAGGGCCGAATACTCCAATATGAGACAGCCAGCCATGTCCATGTACCTCCACCCCACGTCGGCGTTGGTGGGCAGTACCAGCTTGAGCCCGCTGTATGTGGTGTACGATGAGCTTGTGTTGACCAAGAAAGAGTACATGCAGTGTGTGACTGCCGTGGAGCCGGAGTGGCTCTTGGAATATGGCTACATCTTTTATGGGGTGAGTGCACGGGTACGGAAGGAGTTGGAAGTGGAGAGAGGACTTAAGATTGTGGATGCTAGTGATTTGGAGCGGTCCATGGAGCCCAAACAGGAAACCCATTCGGAGAATCCAAAGACATCTGTTCAGAACAAGACTCCAAGGTTCAAACCGCGCAAATTCTAGCTTTGAGGTTATTCATTACTGAGAACACTCCAGCGATATTACTCCGATAACTTCGATTTCTTTCTATATACAAGACTATTAAAGAAGTTGGATGTTATCGATGAGTCTGGAATTCCCTCCATCGGCCTTGGGCACCGTGAAGGCCACAGAGATGGTGGCTCCAATCTCAGGTGACACGGTTTCCAAGTCCTCAAGGGTTTCCGGGTGGGAAACAGCCAAATATTCCAATTTCCAGGTGCTGGGAGCAGAAGAATACACCTCATTGATGGCCGCAAGAATTTGGGCGGAAGAAATGGGTGATTCCGACTTTCTGAGTTCTTGGAACTTGGCCTTTCCTTCATTCAAGCCCCGGAAGATCAAGCTGCTTTCCTCTTTTGTTTTGTTGGACAAGTATGCATTCCGAGACAGCAAGGCCAAGCCATTGGGTTCACGGAAAGTGTCCAAGACTCGTACATTGGTGTTGATCATCAAGTCCTTAACCAAGTTCTTGATCACCACGCACTGCTGAGCATCTTTTTGCCCAAAGTACACATTGTCTGGGGTCACGATATTCAACAACTTAGTGACCACCGTGGCCACACCCCTGAAAAAACCGGGTCTCCGGGCTCCTTCAAGCTGTTCGGAACTTCCATGAACAGTCACAAAGGCTCCTCTCTGCAGTTGGACGTCTAAAACGATACCAGAAGGGTACAACTCGGATACTTTTGGGAGGAACACGGCATCCACTTTTTTCTCGCCAAACAACGTTTCCAATTCCTGCAAATCTGTCTCCAATGTTCTTGGATAAGAGTCCAAATCTTCGTGGGGAGCAAATTGCGATGGATTGACGAAGATGGACACCATGGTATGGTCGTTTTCTTGCATACTGGTGTTAATCAAATGACAATGGCCGGCATGTAGGGCGCCCATGGTGGGGACGAAACCTACGCTCTTGTTGTTTAAGAGCAACTGACGTCTCCATTGCCTGACCTGCAGCACGGTCCTTAGCAATTGTGGTTTGCACATGTGATAGATAGATGTGGCAGATTAGACAGAGCAGGACAAGAGAAATAGAGGAACTAGCAAATTAGATAGGACTAGGAAATTAGACAGGACTGGCAGATTAGACAGAGCCGGACTGAATGCAGGACTAGATATATTAGATTTCAGTTCATTCAAAACCACGGATATGATGAATTCCTTGTGTTTGGAATAGAGTTGTTGGAGATTATGTGATGAGCTCGTCTGATGCCGTGGTCTAAGTTTTTCAGGCGCGGTGAGAAGAGATGCGACTCAAGCGAGTGCGTCCCACACTGAGCATATTTTGCAATCTAGTGACACCAAAAAAAGACATTTTTGGCTCAATTCATGAGAGAAGTAAATTTTGGAGGGTTTGAAGGTTTTAGAGGACTTTTTCTATAGACCAAAGCTTGGCACAGAGAACCCGGATGTAGACCCCCTTTTCTGCGTCCAAATCCCATTTGAAATAACCCTTTTACGACGTCATAACGTCTGAGAACACCCTCTACCAGAGCCTACTCTCTACCACAGCACACCCTCTACCACAGCACACACAAGCACAAAATTCATGGCGAAATTTTTTACCCACTAGCCAATCATGTTGTTCTCTCTGACAGGGCTCGTAACTGTACCAAAACCCAAACGCCCGCCTAATATTCGGCCAAGCACGTACTTCCCCTAAATCTGAGTGCAGCAGTTGGGGACCCAACCGAGGCAAGTGTCTTGAGGTGCAGGCCCGCGGCCGTTTCCCCGCAGTGTTTTCGTTTCGCGATCTCACTTCTATATAAGCCAGTCCGTCCAGTATACGTCAATATAAATTGATAGGGTTCAGTCCAATAATAGGAAAGGCTGAAAAGGACAAAAGACAGAAACGCCAGACTGGACAAACTCAACAAACACTGGACAAAGACCAATTGCACACGCTATACCGACCGATAAGCTGGATAGATTGGTCAGATAAGACAAATAAGGCAGATTCAGATCCACAGAGTCCACACTAGCAATTGTATACATTGTCAATTGTGAAGAACCACTCTTAACAGCTTTTTACGATACTTTATTTTTCCAGATGCAATGTTGGTGGAAAATAAAGTGACTCGTGCTGCTTGGCCCAGAGGCACTGGGTCCACCGTTTCGCCTTCAGACCGGCTTGACATTGCGTACTTGAAGTTTACCAACGAAACGCTCATTCCGCCCCAAACAACCAAGTTCAACTTCATCTTTGCCCATGGCACAGGCATGAATAAGAGTATTTGGAGAGTGCACATTGAGGAGCTCTTCAAAAGAAGTGAATCTGAGTCGTGGAAAATCAGCTCGGTGGTTTCCGTAGATGCAGCAGGACATGGCGATTCTGGGCTCTTGAACAAAGGCAAACTTTCATGGGCTTATGACTGGAGAGACGGAGCCAAGGACTTGATCGAGGTGGTCAAACATGAGGCCCTCACCACGGGTGACTTTGCACCCAATGCTTACACCCGGAATATCTTGGTGGGCCATTCCATGGGTGGGTACCACGTGACGTATGCAGCAGCTTTGGAGCCTTCGCTTTTTGACTCGTGTATTGCCGTGGAGCCGGTGATCTACTTTGACCCAGAGATCAAGGATTTCTTCTTGCTGAAAGTGCGTAAGTTGGAGCACATTCTTCTTGATGACTTTGGTTCCAAGAAAGAGGTGGATCTGTTCTTCAAGAAAGACAGTTTTTATAAGACACTTGATCCACGGGTTTTGGATGTGTTCATGGCTGACGAGGTCTATAGTGACAATGGAAGGTACAAGACCAAGTCCACTAATAGAGCGCAGATGTCGGTGTACCTAGGAGCGGTCTTTTTCCTCCAGTACGGAATGTCGGTCATGGCACATTTGCAGGTACCGTACCTTGTTGTGATTGGCACGGAAGCCCAGTGGAACCATCCGGACTCGTTGGGGTTTATGCAGAAGCAAATTCCACCCCAGTTATTCGAGCATATTGAATTGGAGGGTGATCACATGGCCCACGCGCAGAATGTCAAGGGCACCGTGGACTTGATCATGAATTATACAGGGAAAAGGGCTGCTTATCTTGAAGAGAACAGACACAAGTTCCCGGAGATCAGGTTCAAGGACCAGCCGCAGCAAATGGTGGAAGAGATGTTCAATTTCGTCAGGGCTGGTGACGAGGCCAGTGCATACTGGTACGACCGGCCCAAACCCAAGATCTAAGCCAAGGATCTGGGACCTATCATTGTTTCTGATGTCTTCTATGTATTCAATAATCTATGGATAATCATGGACCCAGTAATACGTACCATGAAGCTCATAGCACAATAGTACTGCTAGGTAACTATACTATACTATTGTATTGTACATCATAGTCTGTAAGGACGGTATAGGACAGTATATATATAGCACTGATGTAGCATAGATCTGCATTTATATAGAGTATGAAGTATTGTTGAAAAAGCAGGATGAAGTATTGCATAGAGAATATGATGTTTTGGATAGGGTAGAGTATTGGACCATATTAGATATGTAAGATATACTCAGTAGGATAGAGTAACTTGTATTGGTAGAGAGGTATTTTTTTTTCGGTTATTCAATGACTTTTAATGATTTTCAATGATTTGGCTGTTCTGTAAGAAACAAGTAATGTCTTTGATAGTAATGCTGGAGTACATTGTTGGCAATTTCGTTGGTAAAGTGGACTGGTTTATCACTAACTCTTTTGGTCAATTGAATAAGTCAACCATGCTTTATTGGAAGAAGACTTGGCTAAGTGAGTTGTGAGTACTGTTGAATTGTTTACTAGTGTAATATCTTCTTCATTATTCCTATTCAAAAGTATTTAGTACTATTTGACTCTTCTCATTGAGGAGTAGAGGAGTAGATTAGAGTGATATTAGTCGGAGTAAAGTAGAGTATTATCACAGTCAGAAGAGAGCAGAGTGGTATCATAGTCGGAAGAGAGTAGTAGTATGTTGTAGTCAGAATTGTCAATGATTTGGCAGTTGCACGGAGGGTTCTATCAGTCAATGACGTTGTTGAGTGAATGGGGCCACTGAATTGGTCACCCAAAAATCAAAAAAGAAAGGAAAAATATCTGGAATATCAGGATTTACCAATTCTATTCACGGATTTGATTAAATCGTTGAGCTGGATAACCAAGTGGTTCGTTTTGACTTGGTTTAATGGTTTCTGGTCTAAAAAAGCAGGCTTAAATGTACTTGACCAACTGATGTATATAGAGTTATAGAACGTTGCGAATGTTAGCAAAGTTAACGGTGTATTAGTCAATTACAGAACAATCTTTGATATTTGACTTGGACATGTTATATGTGGGAACTAGGTTGTAGGGATTGAGTTGTAGGGATTAGGTTGGAAAGATTAGGGGTGTAGAATCATTGGCTTGAAAGCTGTAGGTTGACATATAATCTAGTATTACTAGAATTCAGTACTGTTTAAATAATAGTCAAGAACGGCTAGATCAGGTCTGGACCTACCAGATCCCAGAGCTTGAATGCTGGACTTTACTGGGTGACAAGCGTCCTGAACTGTGGGCCTGGCTTAACTAGGTGTTACCAAAAATATTTTCAGCCCAGTGAAATTGTTTGATGGATGGTTCAACACTCAATCCATTTGCAAAAATTGGAAATCAGGATAAGATTGAGTTGAACGAAGAAGAAATGCTTTTGGTCAGCCGAAGATTGCACAAAGTTCTTCGTCCTTTTCTTCTGAGACTGTTGACAAAATAGGTGGAAAAAATAATAGCCAAACAAAAAGGAGAAGGATATCAAGTGCAAGATTCCTGCTATAAAGTCGACTTTGGATTATAAGATATTAAAGTACAATGCACTTTTTCATGTCCACGTTCATTTCTATGTCTCTTTGTCGAATGATGCTATCCTGAATTTCACTGTGATTTACTGTGCCTTTATTATCTCTACTATCTCTACTGTCTCTACTGTGACTTAATTGTCTCTTCTACGAATTACGATCCTTTGAATCTGACCACTCTTGACTGCCTGTATATAGAAAACACTTCGGTATGATCAGCTATTTTGACGTAGCCCCAAAGCCACGAGAGTTCAATAGTTTCCTACCAACGTCTAAGAGTCAGAATTCAAGTCTTAATCTAAGAATCATGACTTTCGTGTACTCAGAAATTTATACTACTACCTATTTAAAAACTATACTAGTACTTGTCAATTACTCTGGGTTACCTATACCCGTATAGTACTCAAGTTAGTACAATCCACTACTAGTAGACTAGAAAAACTCCTCCATGGGTGGCTTTTCTAGCACTATATACTAATTTAGTGCTCTCGTCAAGACCTTTTATTTGCTCTAAGTAGAGTCCTTAATTCCTTTTAGAATGGTGGAATATAATTATCAACCACTTAGTTATACTACTTCAATACTGTACTAGTCCTGTAGGGGAAGACAAATACCGTAGGGACGTTAGGAACAATCGAGTACAATTAATTACTAATAGAAGGAAACACGTGAACTCAGCTACTAAGTGTCTAATATTATTGACCACTCTGCCATAAAAGCTAGGCACCTAGCTGCACAGCGGAACTCTATTCACCAGCCTCATATTCCGCATTGGTTAATACCTTATTATTGAATTTTACTGACTTCAAAAGATGTGAACAGGAATAAAAGTCTAAGTTATAATTAGTAATATCTGTAATCATTCAGTGCCAAGCATTTTCCAGTATCGTTCAGTTTAACTCCAGATCTTTTCGCACGTATACCATGGAACAAGTAAATTCGGATCAAAGACTCAACAGAATTTCCTTCACACAACCCCAAAAAAAAGACTTTCCTAAAATATTCTTAAATATTCTCCTATGAACAACTCCTAAATACATTTTTTTTTGAATTTAAATGAATCGCTGATGTACCTATAATTTTTTTTCCGCCTCAAAAACTGCAGCAAATGCGACTATATGGAATAAAACAAATTTACAACGAGTTCTAATTTCGATAACCAGAATTTAACTATCAGTCACTCGTGGTATGTTAAAAATGAGCCATTTTTAGGAAATTGGAACCAACCCAGTTTTTTTTCTTTCTAATGTGCATGGCATACTATAATAGAAAGTTCAGACAGGACAGACCTGCATTAAATACGGCTACATCCGCTATAGCTTTACACTAGCCATTAATTTATTGGACATAACTACTTGTTCCTATTCGGCTTTTCACATGCAGGCGTAGGGGACAATCCTAGATACAATTGTGACTAATGACTTCTGATTAACTTCAAAGCATCCAAGGCAATAGGCAAAAAACTTACCGTACTACTAATTACTTCAGTTTGAGGCTACATATTTTTAAGCAGCCAGAAACCCGATCTAGAAAATCGGTAACTCTTGTCTTTTAAAACTATATGGAAAGTGGGAATTATTTACAGTTACTACTCACTACAGCAGTCCTTCAGCAGTCCTTCTTTCAACCTTTGTTTTAGTATATGTATTGATATACAGGGATATGTAAGTTGTGCCTTACAAGACCAAAGTGGAATTGGACGGTGCGAGGTTTTCACCCACTATGGACCTGCACACGGTGCATCACTGGTCTGCATATACAGTGTTTTTCAAAACTATTCAAACCAGCGCGGCAAAATGTTTCGAACCAAGAAGAGAGAATGGTTCAAACTAGCGCGGCAAAACGATTCAAACCACACTAGCAAAATTAAACAAACCAATAATTTAAAAAGTTTCGTACACTCCTAACAAGTTGTTGTATACAGGATAACAAGGAAACCAGTTCAGTTCCGTCCGCCCGTTTTGACTCTTGATTGGTACTGCAAGACTCCCAAATGTAGTGCATATGAGGCAATCATCCAGATTTAAGATTTCAGAATATTGAATTCTAATGAAAGTTGGTGTGAAACATTACGCCATTTGGTTTGAAAGGATGTGCGAGAGGGTACGAAACTTTTTGAATTATTGGTTTGTTTCATTTTGCTAGTGTGGTTCGAAACCTTTTATCGCGCTGGTTTGAATCGTTTTGAAACACTGTATGGCTCGAGATGAGGCATCGCGCACGTGACCCCGATACTTACGAAAAAAATGTCGCTGCTCATCTAAACCAAAGCCATGGCTAGTAAAGAGACCGTTTTGGCGTACATTGCCAAGTACCTTGAGTCCAACGATGGCCTCAAAAAGACCCGCAAGTACTTGAATGAGTATCTTGATAAGGAAAGCATTTCCTTGCCCTCGGTGGAGGGTTCCTTGCAGACGTTATTGTCTGACCCCAAGACCTCCAGCTCGGACTCCAGTTCTGATTCCAGTTCTGATTCCGACAGTTCCAGTTCCAGCTCAGACTCGAGTTCTGATTCAGACTCAGACTCAGACTCGAACTCTAGCTCCGGTTCCGATGCCGATACCGAGAGCGATGATGACTCGGACTCCAGTTCCTCGGACTCGGAGAGCGATAGCGACCTGCACTCCAAGACTGACACCATAAGCGATGCCGAGTCAGACTCCAAAGATGAAAAGAAAGTAGAGGCTAAGCCTGACTCTGGCTCTGGCTCTGACTCCAGTTCCAGTTCCTCTGACTCCAGTTCTGACTCCAGTTCTGACTCTAGTTCTGACTCTAGTTCAAGCTCGGACTCTGACTCCAGCGACTCTGATTCTGATTCTGACTCTACCAAAAAAGAAGGTTCTAAATCGAGCTCCGTCTCTTCCGACTCTTCGGATTCCAGCTCCAGTTCCAGTTCCGACTCCAGCTCCGATTCTAGCTCCAGCTCCAGCTCCAGCTCAGAATCTGATTCCGATTCCGATTCTGACTCCGACTCCGAATCCAAACGGTTAAAGAGAAAACTGGAATACACAGACTCAGCCTCTAAAAAGCAAAAGATAGTGCCCGAGGTTTCCACTAAGCAAGTCGAGCAAATCCCAGCCACACCGGAACCGGAACTCGGAGCCGGCCAAAGAAAGCATTTCTCCCGGATCGACCGGTCCAAGATCCTGTTTGAAGACGGCGTTCTTCAAGACAACACATACAAAGGTGCAGCCGGCACATGGGGCGAGATGGCCAACGAGAAGTTGATGCAGGTACGGGGCAAGGACTTCACCAAGAACAAGAACAAGATGAAGAAGGGTTCCTACAGGGGTGGTTCCATCACCATGTCGTCTGGTTCCTACAAGTTCACCGACTAATAGCATGTCATAGTATTTATGACTATTCAATTCTGTAGTAATCTATAACAACGTGTATAACCGATCTTCTTTCCTCTTTATTTTCATTTATTTCTTTGTGCTTCTCTGTTACTATTTGTTATTTTTTGTTATTTTTTGTGATGGCCTTTAAGTACGGTTGATAAGGATGGCCGGAACTGGCGTAAACCGGGGTTGCGAAAGCGTAGAAACACCCGTGAACCAGGCTACCTCAGCAGAAAAAGGCTTAACGCAAAGCACCCTTTTTTTCTTCTAATTATTCTAGAAGTAGTATACTTGGAAATCTGGAATTCCGGATATGTGAACGCCCTCATTTTTATGTCAAAAATATTTAGTACGTATTCTTTTACAGATCATGAGCTAGCCAATTCCGGCCGCGCTCTCCTGTTCCGAGGGTCAATCTAATCATGCTCTACTATTCCAACCAACCATGACTAGAAACTATTTATATGCTTTTCTACTATGTGGCAATTCCATACTACCATGAACAAATATTAATACTTTTTATAAATGTCATAAAAAATTTTCCTGTATTTAGAATGAAATCATTATCTATGGCTGACTATCTATTAGTAATTCTGACTAGTGTACTGATCGCGCGCCTGTACACCATCCCACCTCTACTTCTCCCTCGCCTTCACATCCTCCACAGTCAATGGCAAGAGTCAACTACGCCGAGTTAGAACGGGGCAACTACTCCGACGTCGACTCCGACGACTCACAGGACGGCAACTACAAGGCCAAGGACGATGACTATGCGTATGGTCAACGGCCCAAGCGCAAACCTGGGGCAGCCAAGCCCAAACGAGCCGGGACTCAGCAAAACCCTGAGCCTGTTGCCACCCGTAAAAGACCCGAACCTTCTGATCTACAAGAAGCTGCTGTAAAGAGACAGAGGTACGACGATGCCACCAACCATATCAACGAGATGCTTTCGGATGAGAACTTGGATGAGGACGAATTCATAGAGGTGAGCAATGCAGATGCTCCACAGGATTATGCTCCTGATGCGGTGTCCAAGGTATTTGGCAGGCTGGATTTCCTGTACTTGAAACTCAAGCCGGACCACTTTTCGCGGCCGGTGTGGATCTCTCCGAGTGATGGGCGGATTTTCTTGGAGTCGTTCTCGCCTTTGGCGGAGCAAGCACAGGATTTCTTGATCACGGTGGCCGAACCCCGGTCTAGACCCTCTCATATCCATGAATACGCCATTACATCATACTCTCTCAATGGTGCAGTGTCTGTGGGTTTAGAGACGGAAGATATCATCTCTGTGTTGACGAGACTCTCTAAGACCCCAGTTCCGGAGTCGTTTCTCAAGTTTATCCGGGACGCCACGGAGAATATCGGAAAGGTCAAGCTTGTGTTAAAGCATAACAAGTATTTTATGGAGAGCACTCAGGCTGATACTTTACAGGTGTTATTGAGGGACCCAGTCATAGGCCCACTTCGGGTGGTTTCATCGGATGCGTCTGAGGCTGAAAAGGGCCTTACTATGGCCGATGCTCCCAATAAAGGAGACTTGGTGATTCCGGGCACTTCCAAGGCTCCCAATGCGGAAAACGACGGCCTGGAAAAGGTGGATGATATCTTTGCCTCGGTTGTGGGCAAGAAAGCTGAGGAGGACGATGATGACGGTTTGGATAAGGTGCACTCGTTCGAGATCTCCAGTGACTCGGTGGAGGTGGTCAAGAAACGGTGTAACGAGATTGACTACCCCGTCTTGGAGGAGTACGATTTCCGTAACGACCACCTGAATGCAAACCTCGAGATCGACTTGAAGCCTTCCACCCAGATCAGACCGTACCAGGAGAAATCCTTGTCTAAGATGTTTGGTAACGGAAGAGCCCGGTCGGGCGTCATTGTGTTGCCCTGTGGAGCTGGAAAAACCTTGGTGGGCATCACCGCTGCCTGCACCATCAAAAAGTCGGTGATTGTCCTCTGCACGTCTTCGGTGTCGGTGATGCAGTGGAGACAGCAGTTTTTGCAGTGGTGTACTATCCAGCCCGAGAATGTTGCTGTGTTTACATCGGAGAATAAGGAGATGTTCTCTAGTGATGCAGGTTTGGTGGTGTCCACATATTCCATGGTGGCCAACACCAGAAACAGATCGCACGACTCGCAGAAGGTCATGGATTTCTTGACCGGAAGAGAGTGGGGTTTCATCATTTTGGACGAGGTGCACGTGGTGCCAGCAGCCATGTTTAGAAGAGTGGTGAGTACCATTGCAGCACATGCCAAGTTGGGACTTACTGCTACTTTGGTGCGTGAAGATGAGAAAATTTACGATTTGAATTTCTTGATTGGCCCCAAATTATACGAGGCCAACTGGATGGAACTTGCTCAAAAGGGCCACATTGCCAATGTGCAATGTGCAGAGGTGTGGTGCCCCATGACTGCAGAGTTTTACCAGGAGTACTTACGTGAAAGTGCCCGTAAGAGAATGTTGCTTTATATCATGAACCCCACAAAGTTCCAGGCATGTCAGTTTTTGATCCACTACCACGAGAAGAGAGGGGATAAAATCATTGTGTTCAGTGACAATGTGTACGCCTTACAAGAGTATGCGTTGAAGTTGAGCAAGCCGTTCATCTATGGTGCTACTCCACAGCAAGAGAGAATGACTATCTTGCAGAATTTCCAGCACAACGACCAGGTCAACACCATCTTCTTATCGAAGGTCGGAGACACCTCCATCGATTTACCTGAGGCCACGTGTTTGATCCAGATCTCGTCGCACTACGGCTCCAGAAGACAAGAGGCACAACGGCTTGGCCGGATTCTTCGAGCAAAAAGACGTAATGATGAGGGTTTTAATGCCTTTTTCTACTCGTTGGTCTCCAAGGATACTCAGGAAATGTACTACTCCACCAAGAGACAAGCATTCTTGGTTGACCAAGGGTATGCGTTCAAAGTGATCACGCACTTGAGTGGCATGTCGCAGCTTCCAGACTTGGCATATTCCTCAGCCAGAGAAAGACGGGAATTGTTACAACAAGTTCTCTTGAAAAATGAAGATGCAGCCGGTGTGGAGGTTGGCGACGACGAGGGAACCAACTTTGCAAAGGACAAGCGGCTCAAGTTCGACGGCAGCAGTGCATCACGTGCACCAGGCTCTCTTGCGGGTTTGGCAGGTGGTGAGGACATGGCGTACATTGAGTACAACAAGAACAAGAACAAGGAGCTCAAGGAACATCACCCATTGATCCAGAAGATGTACTACAAAAAGAAGAGGTGAGGAAATTGATAAAAGAAAAAAGTGGAGTTAAATGGGAAGGGGTCGTTATGAATTATGTAACATAGATTAAGAATCGGCAAACTGCGGCGAAACTCATTGCAAATATCGTCAATCGTAGGAGGTGCCCACAAAATTGCCAAACTCCTCGTCATCAAAGTCCGAGTCCGGGCCGTCATGCAGAATACTAAAGTTGGCCAGAAGCTTCAGCTGCAAGCTTGCTAAATATTCGTCGTATGCAAATTTCTCCTGGAAGCTGCGGAAGTGCCGCTTATATAGGGCCACGCTCTCCGAAAACCCCAGAGCCGTGGCCAGGTCTTTCAAATGAAGCCCAAGCGCCACCTGTAGAAGAAAGCCCTTGTCAGTATCTCGGAATGGATGGTAGCCAGTGTCCGGCAACTGGGCCACGATCTTGTAGTATTTGGCGGACTCCGGGCTCATGACCAACGTGTCTGAGTGGTCATTAGCAATGCACGAGTCCAACTTGGACTCCGATAATGGGTTATACCATACCTCGGCCCACACCACTTCAGTGGCAAGACCAGCAAACTCCAGCACTAGCATTCCAGAGTCTTCCCTGTTGAAGAGCTCGATTTTGAGTCGGAGTGAAAGCTGCTGCGGCACCGAGCTATCATCCAGCGTTGCCGTGTCCTCTTGCTCTATTAAGCGTAAAGAACCACTCCACACCACGGCACTGGGGTCCCAATTGCGGAGCCGAGGGTCGCCCGGCGGGATCTTAAATAGGGTGATCCCGTCTGCTTCAAAAAGCACGTTTTTGATCAACATCGACGTGGGATTGCAACCTTCGTGGGCTGTTGAGCGTAGCAAGAGACCGTAGTATTTACACCTGCGCGCAAGGTGAGGCAGAGTCTGACAAAACTCCAGTGTAGACCAAAAATCAGAAATGCATTTGGGCAGAGCGAAGAGTTGATATATTTTTTTTTTTTTGCGGGGCGAGGGGGGTGTAGATTTATTGGAAATCAGTAGAAAATGGCTGCTGATTTATCTCTTGGTATCTCATTCCACATTATGGGTACACTAGGTCATAGACAGTATATAAGTACATAGGACAGTACATTAGATAAGAACAAAAATACAATGGAACAATGAACAAATAACTGGTGTAGTCCTAGATTTCTATATACATCTAATAACCCCTTCTCTTAGCGTCGGTGATCTGAGACATCAAGTCCGAGAACCCACGTGCAAAGTGCCTTCTCCACCACTGTCTCTTCTTCTCCTTCTGGTACTTGGCCGGCCGGATGTACCGTTTCTGGTAATGCCATTGTTGTCTGATATCGTTAGCCTTGATGATCTGGTACACGCTTCCGATGGCGAAGCTCAAGTTCTGGAACTTGACGTCCACACTTCTGCCACTGGCTGGGCCCAGGATGTTGATGGACTTGGCCACATCGCGGGGGTCCTTGACCTCGTCTTCAAGCAAGTAGTCCAGGTACCGTTGAACCGAGGGCTCTTTGTCGGGCTGTGGGGTTTTGGAGAGCAATTCGTCGATCTCAACCATGGTGGAGCTCTGCCTGGCTTTGCCCTGCTCTACGTCTTTGAGGTCGCTGAAGATGTTGCTGCGTATGGATGCTTGCGAGAAGAGCCGCGTGCTGACACCGTATGGTGCTCTTAGAAGCGGCACGGCTTTTATGGAAGAAAGCATGGGTACTTCTATGGACAAGGGTGTGGCTATTCTTCTGGGGGGGGGGGAAAGGATGCGTAGGTGAGTGGTTGGTTTTCCAGTGAGAATTTTGGTGTGCTACATGCAGGTTTGCGGTATGTCTGTCTGGTTGTCTGTCTACTGTCTACATATGGTGCGCCCCACGATTATGAGCCCGTGTACAGCAATCTATCGGGTGTAGTTTCTTTTATGGACTGACCGGTACTTTGAATGCATAAAGTAACATCAATGTTTTATTCTGTATAAAATTTGATTTGGAATGATCGGTCTGGATCATTATGCTTTCTTCACCGGAGGTTTCTTCAAGAGCTTCTTGTCTTTCTTGGCATCCGGCTTGCCGTTGTAAGCCCTATGGACACGCTGCTCCAAGAGGATGCGATTGTTGCGGATGGTGATCTCCTTGGCCTCCAAAGCCTTGAGCTGGTCCTCCTTGTGTTTGAAGTCACACAAGGCCGTTTTGCTGGACTTCTTGAAGTACTTGATGTCACCAAACTGCTTGATCAAAGCACTCTTCAATTCGTCCTCTTCCACCTCCACATTCTTGATGTAGATGGGGTACCATTCCTCCTTCTTGTAGCGGATGTTCTGCATGGGTTGTGGAGGCGAAGGGAACTTCTTGACCACTGGTGGCTTGATGGTAGAGCTGGTAGCAGCAGAGTTGGGTGTGGGGGTGCTGACTGCCACGTTTCTAGATGGCGTCTTAGGCTCAATAGCAGCCAAGGTGGCCCAGGTGGGTTTTTGTGCGGGCACCTCTTCCTTCTTGGACTCAGGTTCCTGTGGTTCGGCCTCGCTCACAGATGCTTCACTTGGAGCCTCGCTTGCAACTTCACTTGGAGCCTCGCTGGTGATTTCACTGGCTCCATCACTAACAACCTCGTTTGGTACTTCATTAACAGCCTCACTTGCAGCAGATTTTCGTGGCTCGGTGGCATAGGTCTCTTCCTTTTCTTTCTTTTCCTCAGTCACTGGAGCCACTTCTTTTTCGGAGGCCACCTTCTCTGGAGATACCTTCTCTGGAGCCACATCCTCTGGGGCAGCCTTTTCTGCAGCCACCACGGTCACAACCTTTGTTTGGGGAATCTCCTCCGTCATGTCGAGGTACTTCAAAATGTCATTCAGCACATCATACACAGTGTGCTCCTTGGAGGTCAAGATGAACGTCTGCACAAAGTGTTTCAAGTTGGAGGCCCCTTTCTTCCAAGTACCAGAAACCAGGATCAAAATGGAAGCACCAACCGAGTTCTGGAACTGGGCACTCTCAATGACAATCTTGTTGACTTCAGGCGAGTCCGAGTTGTTCTTGAAGAATTCAGTAATGGAGTTGTTTCCACGGGCCACATGTGCCGTCTTAACATTCTTCTGCTCTCCCTCAGCTTTCTCCTCGGGGAACGACTCATGATAAATCACAGCATCCTTGTCGTAAAGCTCGTAGAGCTTTTTTATATCGGTCGTGTATGCGCTGTAGTATCTCTGGATAAAGAGCCAGCCAATGGATTCAATGGGGACGTCTTTGGGGTCAGATTTTTTGACCTGATCTTCAACAACCATTTTTTTCTGAACCGGGAGACGCCGAAAATGCAAATATTAGGAGGGGGAGGGGATGGGCGAGCCGTAGGGGAAGAAGTGTGGAGCAGAGTGTAGAGTGGGTCTGGCGAGGTGACCTCAGATTTTTCTCGCCGTTTTCCACTGTGCGCGCGTGCAGGAGCATATAATATTTGTATTATGGAAGCAATAGGTTTACTGGCATACATAATAAGTGGATGGGATGAGGAGACAGAGAAATGTGCCGTGAATATGGATACACATTTGGAGTCACTCATCAACTTATTTTAGTTCTAGGTGCTTTATGTATGGCTCTTACTGCCACGTTCAATCGTGAGTCTAATATGACTGATGGGAAGGTTAGTAGGGCACGTATTCGGTGCCGAGGAAAATTATAGCGGATCAGAGCGGATCAGAGCGGATGAGAGCCGTCTAAGGGACTAAAGTGGCTGACTCGGCGGCTTTTATAATTATGATTGACTTGAAAGAGTTATTAAGGAGCCAGAGCTTCAGCAGTACCCACCAGCTGACTCACGCACAGCCCTGACCTATCAGCCACATCACCAGTAACTAATTTCACTCTTCCTAGTTCACTTCACGAAGCAACTCCTCTAAAATTTTATTCTCAGTATCGGCCTTGTTGCTGACACCGTTGAAGGACTTGATGCCCATTCTGCGCAACACGTCAATGGTGGTGTTTCTGGGGAAACCCATGTTTTCGAACTGAGACACAATCTCGTCGTCAATGCCGTACAAGGCCGAGTCGCTCAACGCAGCCTTGCCGCCCTGGCTATCGTCCAGAGCATAGACCTTGGTCCAGTAACGGGCGGTATCCTCGAAACCAGCATGGTTGCTGATGTAATGCTTGGCCACCTCAGCGTCCTGGGGGTCGTTAGGTTCCGGTGACTGTAGCAACGACTGCAACGAGATCAACGACGACTTCAAGGTCAAGATCGGCGTCCATGCGTCCTTTAGGATATCCAAGCAAATGGCGCCCGTAACTGACGAGATGTTGGGATGGTAGATCTTGGTGATGAACTTCATGATGGGCGGCTTGAAGGGGTACTCGTTAGGGATATTGATATCTACCTTGAACACTCCGTTCTCGTAAGGGGTGCCGGGAGGCCCATTGAAGAAGCCGGTCAAGTGGGTCAAGTCATTTTCGTTGACCAAATCAAGCGTCACGCCAGACTTGGAGTCCTGACGGCATTCCTCGAGTTCCTTAGCAATTCTTTTGACTCTCGACATATGGGAGCTTTTGTGGTGTGGGTGGGGATCTGGGGCCTTCTTATATACGCGAGATAGCCTGTTTTTTCTCCAAATAGGTGGCGCGCCAGTGCACAGACTGTGTGTATACACTAGCAACCACCACCACCACCCACCTAAATTTAAGCTATATTTAAACACCTATTATACATACACCTAATACACATAACTACGCGTAATTACGTCTTTATTAAACATCTAATTATGCCTCTACTAAACGCCTAAATTTAAAGACAAAATGTTATATGTCTGAATTTCAACCTGACTCTCTCTGACTTTATATTGGGTAGGTAATTTGGAGCCAGCTGAATTTAAATTATTGGATCTATTTTTATGGTGATCTATATTTATGGTGGGATGTAAAAGGTATTGAAGTGTGCGGAATAATGAGTGAAAAAGTGAGTGAGTAGTAATGAGAATTATGGGTGGGGATGAGTGAGTGTGAGTGTGGTTGTAGAAGAGAGCGTGGAAGAAAGAGCGTGGAAGAGAGTGTAGATGGATGACTAGGTCGCGGTGGAACGTACTAGGAGGAACAATCAAAGACTGATAGAACACTGATAGAACACGCAGAAAAGACTAATAGAAGGTATAGAAGGTATAGAAGGTCTGGTAATGGTCAAATACACCTAAGCAGTGGATGTGTAAAAGACCATGGTCGTTAAAGAAGTTCGGACGAGTGTCTTATGGTACTAAGTATTCTTCACCATATTCAGAGATTATGGCAGTGTAGAAGTGTAGAAGTGTAGAAGTGTAGAAGTGTAGAAGTGTAGAAGTGTAGAAGTGTAGTAGAGTAGTGGAAGTAATCAGAAGTGATCAGAAGTTCCAGAAGTCTTCTCCAGAAGAGACTGAAAGTGGCCTAGGTATTCTACTACCCAATTCTTTTGCTGGTTCTACTGGATTAGCTCTACTGCTTCTAATGCTTCAACTACTACCAGATGTATTAGTCTTCAAGTAGATCTAGTTCTAGTTCCAGCTATACTAGTTCTACAGCTCTAATACTTGTCACTGACTTAAGTCGTAATCCACCTACTCTAAAGGAAACAATGACACTAGTGGAGTATATTCTAATACGGAAGAGGATCTCATAAACTATACACGCTACATTGTAGTCAACACTGTTATGTTCTTTTAATACATTTATGCCTAAACTCTTATATTCGTTGATGGTTCCTCAAAGAGAGGAACCGAGGTGGTTTATATAACTTTGAGAGAAACGTGGAACCGAAAAACTCTCCACCAGAACAATGGTAGGGATTGTTCTGGAATATTCGAAAGGGGCCATCTATGCACGAAGTGCCCTGATGGCCAAACGCCGTATCACCATTGTAACAATCGGACTGAGAGGCTTCATAATACCTTCATAGGCAGGGCCCTGCCTATGGTGTATCTAACAAACACCAACTAGTTATCATTACATGAAGTTACAAAAAACTAACTGGTATTGGCTTCAATTACAGTTATAGATCACCTTATTAGTGTACTATTTTAATTGACCATTTCGTAATGTACATCCATATTGACTATAGGAAATAGGTTGGTGTAGAAGTAAAGTCTAGAAGTAAAATTTAGAAGTAAAATTTAGAAGTAAAATTTAGAAGTGAAATTTAAGTTTAGAAGTAAAGTCTAGATGTAAAGTCTAGATGTAAAATCTAGGACTCATTCCTTCTATTCGACGTAGCCTTCAGTTTATTTCACCAGGCACATGAAGAAAACGGAAACATCTTCACTCATACATCTGATGCCAAGTTCTAGACTAGAACCCTAGCTCCATTGAGTCTGGTAGTGTCCAACAATTACACCTAGCTTTTCCTTTCAATCACCCTTGTCATCCAAGAATCAAATGGTTTCAAGATTAAATTCAACGACTTATTTACCTAGCGTTGAATACACTTGAAATTGAATGATTCCTTACAGGTTACGAGAGTCTCTTCAAAGTCAATGCTTTCGGCTTTTGCTTAGCCTCTGACAACTAATTTTGCTTTAAACTTGTAACCTTGTAAAATAAATTGTGAACACCAACAATGCCCTATAGGTTACATCTTATAGGTTAGACATTAAGAGGACAAATTTCCGAGGAAAAGTGTTAGTTTAGTAGTATTCAGTACTAGTGGTAGTCAGTACTAGTGGTACCAGTAGTCAGTACCAGTAGTGATAGTCATACTACTAGTACTATCAAAGCAGAAATGGATACTAGTAGTAGATACTACTAGTAGATACTAGTAGTAGTAGTAGTAGTAGTAGTAGTAGTAGTAGTAGTAGTAGTATCTGTAGTATCTGTAGTAGTAGTAGTAGTAGTTCTGATAGTTCTGATAGTAGTAAGTGATGGTATTTTATTAGAAGTAACGGATACTATAGAAGTAGTAACTAGTATCGAACGTTTCCATACTACTAGTAGTATTAATGGTGATAACAAGTGGTGGTAGTAGTTAAATTCTTAAACAACTATTGCAAAGTAGCTTATATGACGTATTTATGAAGTAACCTCTATAACTTACCTAGATCGAGTACCTTTATCGAGTACCTATATCGAGTACCTATATCAAACAGTACTTAACAACGACCTGTATTGCATAATACAGAACCTTGGAACCATGAATTATTGTATGAAATATTGCTTGGGTAGGGAAGAGCTGAACGTTTCTGAGCCAAGAAACACAGAGTATATATTAAGATAGAGTAGTCTATAGATAGAGTAGTCCATAGTATATAGATGTAGAAGTATGTAGTATATATAGAGTAGTATATATACTGTATCATATTGCTTGGATCCGGAGATCTCTTGTCTATTCATAGTAGTATCGTGGACTGATAAGACTTTGAAGTAATGATCTTGATCTGACTACAATACTTTTCCATTTCATTATGTCTCATCAAGATCTATAGTATTGGGTAATACTTTTCTAGTAGAAGCATTCACTTGCTAAGGTTGTCCTAGTTTAGTACTTGCTTTGTATGTAACAGTGTCTAGTTTGGTACTTCGTGCTACTGGTCTATAGTGGAATACATGGTCACTATGATTATGTTAGAAAATATGTCCATTTAAATAGGGCCAAGTACACGATCTTCAAGTAATGACATTGACTGCAAAATTCTCAAATTGAATGGTATAGAAGAGTGTAGCCGGAGTAAGGTCACAGAGTGGAAATCCTTTATTTATACTGCTCAGACCAGTTCTTGCAGTACTAGTATCTGCTACTTATCTTCTTTCTTAACTTCTTTGCCTTAGAGCAAGATTAGTTAATCCTTAGTGCTACTTTATAGGATCTATTAATTCCTATTCCTATACATTCTCTTTATGCAATTGCTTTGGAGAGCACCAGGAACAACGACTTCATCTCGTCAGAAGCGTTCTTCATAAACGGAAGTTCGTTGAACTTGTATTCCGTGTTGGACAAGATCTGCGTCAAGAGAACCGTGAGACCCCATGGATGTGGCTTGTTCACCACATGCCTCTCGAGCAACACCCTAGCCACAATCTCCTGCACTTCCTCATGGACGCTTTCCGAAGCCCAGATGGAACTGGTGGAAAATGCAAATATCATGAAGTTGATGAACCATTGCGTGTGAGTGTTAGGGTAGCGCAACTGGTTCATGATGGCATCGATGATGTGGAATCTGAACTCGGTATCGCCCTGGTTGATGAGTTCAACGATCAACGACACTTGAGACGACTTGTTGCTGAACCCAGAAGACGATAAACGGTCCTCCACAGCTGACACACCAATGTGCAATACCAAGGCATTGATGAGCTTGACGTTGAAATTCACCGTGTCAAAGCCAAAGTTCGACACCTCCTTGGGATGGTTCAACCTCATTCCGGCGTAAATCGTCCGCAACAATGCTGCGGCTGGAATCCGTAAGTAGTTCTCCACGGGCTTTCTTGTTCCCACCTTGGCCAAATCCTCTAATGGAGGGTAATGGATATCCGGCGAAACCTGGCAATCAGCAACCTTCTGCATGTCCAAGTTTTTCAGGTAGGGGCTCACATTCTTCACCGACTTGGGTGTGGCCGACAAGATGATGTTCTTGACTTGGATGTAGTTTGCAGGAACGGCTGATACCAACTGGTAGTGGCAATCAATCAAGAACTCTGGTTGGTCATGCGCAAGAGCTGTAAAGACACGGTTGATAGCCTTGAAGATCACACTAATCACGTCCTGGTGCGCAGTTCTGTCTTTTGAGTAGACGTTTTGGAATTTCAAGAGGGACATAAGAAGCTTCACCGCAATGTTGTAGCCGTACTTTTCAGGAAGCTCGAGAACCCTGGGCAAGAACATGCGGTGACTGATGAGTGAGATCCAAGCAAAAGTGAATCCCAGCAAAATGATGGGCTGCACAGAGTTGAGCATGTTTCCAAGCAACGCGTAGAACTGAAGGTCCAAGTGGGTGGTTGCATCTGCATCGAGAATGGATGCATCACACCAAACACACATGAGGGACGAGAAGAACTTGAAGTACGCTCTCTCGTTCCACGTGGCCTTGGAGCCTTCATGTTCATCGATCATGGCAGCAGAAATAACACCAAAGATGTTTTTCAAGTAGTCAATGGCTTCCACACTGTGGGATTTGCTGAACTTCAAGATGATTCTCACAATCAAAATTGCAAGACAGTCAACGGAAAGGTAAACTTCCCTCTGAGTCCTGCTTCTGATTTCATGCTCGGTGATGAAAGCTGTGGTAGCAATTTCGGTAGCTGCCTTGAAGAACAATTGGAATTTGCTTGGGTCCGTAAGGATACCACAGTGGAATAACTTGTCAATAAAGGACAACTGCAATTGCACATGGTCCTCGCTGTGACCGAGGAGCTTGACCCACTCCACGAAAATGTAACCCATTTGAACGAACCCTTCTGCCTCTTTGTTCTTGAGACTTGGCAAGAGGGGAACGTTTGTTCTATTGAGAAGCTCAAAGAGTTCATTCCGCAAGGCGAGCGCTTGTTGGTGCTCCTCCGTGTTCTCTGGCTTGTACTTCATGAGTGCATCCAAGGTGCAGGCGAACTCAGACCGCAATGCGATTGGTCTTACGCCCTCTGCACTGAACACATTCAACAATAAGCTAGATGCAAACTTCACTAGGACTGGACTGTTGCCCTCACTGATAAGCTTTCCAATGGAGCCATCCAACTTGATGGGCGAAACAAGCTGCACCTTCAAAAGAGAGAATATCACGGGCATGTTAAACTTTCTCTGGTCCACGGAATGAACCATCCACCATGTGACATCCTTGGCCGTAGATGGCGAACACTCACAGAGCTTGTCAAGCATCACCACGTAAATCTCATTACTCATGGGGTTCTCATTAACTTGAGTAAACAAACAATTGACTGCGTATTGTGCCACCTTCAACAATAACTCTGGGTGCTTGAAAGAATTGTTTTGACAAATCGTCAAAATCTGAGTGAGAGCCATCAAAATAGGGTGATCTCCGCTTAAGTCACTCAAAGTGGTCTCCTTGGTAGTTGATAATAAACTGATCAACTTGTCACTCATTTGGGTGATCACGCCAAAGAGTTGGTCTGGCGTAACAGTATCTTCAGCAAAAGGATGGCCTTCCATACTTGTTTGTGGAGCCAAATTGGTTGGTCTGAAGTCCTGGTTCTGGGAAAGCCCCACTTGGGAAGTTTGTGGGGTGTGACGCTGATGCAATTGTTGTTGCTGGAGCTGTTGGAAATGCTGCATCTGTGATTGCGTTGGCTGCTCTGGTTTTTGAGAGAGCTGCTGTAGCTGGGCCAATGATTGATGATTGGCCACATGACCGGCTTGCGACGGATGGGGTTGTGGGGCTTGACCTTGCTGAGATGCTGTCAACTGCTCTGGCCTGGAAACATAGGAGTTCGAGCCGAATCCCATGTAGATGCTAAGCTGACTGTCACGAAGGCCCTCGGATTGCAATCCAAGTGGAGGAGGCAATCTAAGAGCATAGTCAGGAAGACTCTCATCCAAGAACGGCTTGTTTGGAGGATGACGTTCCCGAACTGCAACCTGGGCCCGCATTCTCTCTTCGATCAAATCACTGACATTGCCCACGGCCAAGTTTTCAACCACTTCAACACATAACTCCACATTACTTTGGATAGCCATGTTCAACTCCGACAATGGCATTTCGTTGGGGTTGAGCTGTTTACCCAAAACTTGGATCATGGTAGCTTCAATAGTCTCCACCAAGATTTTGCGCCCACTGCAGATCACCATGCTATGCGCGAGCTGCTGGGCCAAGATCTGGTACGACTTCCGGAACTTGACCACATCCGCCTCCGTAGCAAAATCCTTTCTGATTAAGGATTCCACTGTGGTCAAGACCGCCTCCGAAACCCGAGTCAAAATGGGTACTGCGCATTCTCTCACTGACCGTGCAAGAGCAGCTTGGAAAGCTCTTCTCAAGTTTGGGTTCTGAGTGAAAATCGTGTTTCCTAGCAATTTGCTGAACTGAGCATCCAACTGGTTGGCTGGAGCTGCCGGTGGAATTTGCTCATCCAATTGCCTAACCTGTTGATACTGTTGGAATTGCTGTTGTTGCATCAAAGCAGCCTGCTGTTGCATTTGTTGTTGCATCTGCAAGCTTTGCTCTGGAGTTTCCATTGGTAAGCCTGGTCCGTCCATGACAAGGTTTGCATCTGGTTTGATTCCGAACATTGCAGCCAATGCTTCGGGATTTGGATTGTGAGTTCTGACCAACGTTGAGGGCTCGACATTTTTGATTTTCATATCGAGAGCATTCAAGAGCACTTCGATTTCAAACTTGAGGTTAAGTTTCAAGTCTGCACATTCATAAAGTTCCGCTAAAACTTTGATGATTCCAAGCACCCATGGGTTTGGAGCACGGAAGATTCTAGAGTGACTTGCCTGCTCAAGAATCTTACATACCAATGGAATCACAATGTGCAATGTTTTGAAGTCGAAGGACTCCACCAACAAGTACTTCAATGCCACCTGATCTCTCTTCAAAGGCTTATCATTGGCCAAGGTGATTTTACCCAACCATGACCCCAAGTTTTTCAAGTGCAGTCTCTCATTCGTGGTATCTTTGAAGCTCCTTAACAATTTCTCGACCTCCAAAAGAGTAGTGTCCAAGACATACTCATAAAAGATGGCGTTTTTGAGAGCAAACACCAAGTTAGAGTACAACGTGTGGTTGTTGGGCTCAGTTTTTGCTCTCTCCTTCACCAAATAATTAGCGAACCATGCAAAGTATTTCTCGGCGAACAAATCTTCCACTTCCGCCAACTTATCATACATATTGTCTGACGTCATGTTATTCACGAAGAACAACAATTTGTCAGAAACATATTCTCCGGGCTCCTCTTGGGTAGCAAAGCCCACAGTTTTTTTCACGGCTGTGATGGAGTTGTATTTTACCGTGATCTCATGTCTAGTAGAGTGGGGTGCTTCACTACCTTGAGATCCCGGTTGCGTGTTTGATTCTGGACATGCAATGCCGTTGGATGCATCCTTGACGATCTGATACATCTTGGCATGCGCAGACAATGACTGGCACTTCAACAAGTGCTTGCAATACATTGGATATTCGTGCAATCTCGACTTGAAGTTGTACAACGACTGCACGGCGAACTTGAACATGTGGGAGTCTTGGGGCTGATTGCACGATTCCCAAATGAAGTTGAGTGCGACTGTCAAAGTTGTTCCTTGAATCAAGTCCTTTTGAAGGAGAGCACCAAACAAAAGCGAAGTTGATGCTAATGCTGTTAACGGATACTCGGAGAAGAACCGGTACTCGTCGATCAACGAGTGGATCATACATGCAAACACATCTTGGTCATGGGGATCGTCACTGACCTTCATTCTAGTAAGCATGTCCACAATTTCCTTGATGTCCATCTCTTTGTTGTACATTTTGGAATAGTAATTTTTCATCTCCTGTTCCACCTGAGTAGGGAAGGCATTGGAAAAGGCCTCTTCGTTGGCAAGAATTGCCGCATCGTGGCCGGTGCCGAAATTAATAAGCCTTGGGTAAGTGGTCAAGAGCGACAATTGCAAATTCTTGAGTCTCTCGGGATCAATCAAGCCCTGAGAGCCCTTGAGAATCTCCAAAAGCGCATACGTCACTGACACCTTCATAGGCTTGCTTGGAGTAGGGCTCGGCGTATTTGCTTGTTCAACTGCCTCGTAGTCTTGACCCATTCTCGCTTCCAAACGGTCGACCAAAGCCACGTAGGCAATGGGCTTCAATTTCTGATTCTTGAGATCCGCCTCGATTGCCGACTTCACATCAAATGAATTGTTGGATGCTTCGATTATGAATGACAAGTAAAGACCATAGGTCATGGTTTTGGCCTTGCTGATGAGTTCATCGAATAAGTTAAACAAAGTGGCCACGTGCACCACCTTAGTGAGTGATTCAGCGTTGAGTCTGGTGGTATAGTAATCGATCAACTTGGCAATAGCCAACTTAATATCGAACTCTTTGAGTTTGTTGAGGACCTTGCCCAACTGCATCATGCTCTTTTCATTTAGTTGCCTATCCATCATGAAAGCAAATACACGGTCGATGCGATCAAGGATAAATCCATTTTTATCTGGGATAGCCAAAGCTCCTGCAATGACATGATGAGGCTCGGATCTGCAATGCAATTCAAAAAACTGGATGAGCCAAGAATCAAGCTTGCGGTCACCCTCCGATTGCCCTTTGAGTTGCTGAGAGGTTTGCGAGTTGATCTTGGAAATGACCTCGAGTTCGAGCTTGGCGATGTTCACAAACTTCAAAAGCTCAGGATCGTTGTTAACCTCATCATCGTAACAAAGAGTGAGGGTTTTCAGGCTCATGATATCAAAGGCACCTTGTTGGGTGTACATAGATTGCAACATGTATAGCAAGGTCTTGTTAAACCACCATTCATAGCTCAACATGATATCGATCAAGCCTTTCTTGAAATCAAGAGCAGAGAATAGCTGGGTCACACTAGCAATAGAGGGCTGCGCGTTTCTCTTTGAGGCATCAAAGAGATACTCCTGTACCTTGGAGAAAATAGCATACCAATTCAAGGAATTGGCTTTATTGGAGTCAATAGTTTTCAAGCAAGCTTGTAATTGAGCACCTTTAGCATTAGCCTCGGGTAAATTATTGACAAAGGTCAAAGCGGTCACACCACCATTAGTACCCGAAAGACCTTGAGAGCCTGGAATGAGGATCTCGGCCAAAATCAAGGCGATGCTCTCGTCAGCATCGTCGGGTTTAATTTGGAGCAATGAGGGAAGAAGCTTTTCAGGCAACAAGTTCTCGGGCCCGATTTCAATCAAGAGTTCTTTGAAAGACATTTTTAAGATTGTGAGGAAAAATGTTTGAACCGGGGGGATCGTCAGGTCAAAGGCGTTGAACTGGCCGATGGTCGAAAGCTTATGAAGAAAAGGATAAGTCGGAGACCTTAAGATGCAGTCGAGAAGAAGATGACACCAGGATTTATCTGATCTGGAGCTTCTTTCAATCACAAGCTTGGGGACCTGGGATGAGTACTCTTCGAAAAACGACTTGACCTTGGGAGAGTGAGGGTCTGCAAGTCTGGACACAAAAGTAAATGCCACAACCGGGTCGATAGAGTAGTAGTCTATGAGCTTGAATACCTCGTCTGTGCAGTTTTCACCAAGGAAGTTTTTGAATTCCTGGATAAAGTACTCGATGTGAGAGCAGTCGGAGGCCAAGTGCAGGAGCTCTAAGCGGAGGATGTGGTCAATGGGACTGGGATCTGCGTCAAAAGACCGTTCCTTGTTGGCAAGTGTGAGTAACTTGTGGTAGAACTGGATATCGACTCCGGATTTCTCGGTGGCCAATATATATCTGATCTGGCGATGATGCGACTGGTAGTTTTCCTGTGTGGCCGTAATCAAGAGAATCGAAAGCTGGCTGAACACAATGGTTATGAACTCGAGGTCGGCGTTTTTGGGAAAGTCAGAAAACGCGTGCTGGGGAAGGTCGGAGACGGGTTTGCTCACGGCTAAAGGGGTTTCTTGGACGACTTGGGGAACGTTGGCTTCTTCTTCAGGGTGCTGTGGTGATGTGCCCGCGGGGCTTGGTGCTTTGTGCGAAGTCACTTTAAAAAAAAGGATATGCGGATGGGAAAAGGCCTGTAGTTCTGAAGACCGAAAGCAGATCTAGTCAGTAGTCTGGTTTCGTGGCTGTAAGTTAGTAATTTGTGGGTGGAAGGCGTTTGTGACGGGCAAAAAATTTTTGGAAAGAGGGGGGAATCCAATTGTTTAAATACGCGTCAGCTTCGGTGGCAAAAGAGGGGGGGCATTTGTGACATACGGTTGTTCAGAAGGCGGAACCGCTTGTATTGATTAAAAGTATACTGGGTTTCTATACAAAAAAATTGGTGAGATTTGGTGGAGGCCTGGGGTTACCCGACGCGCGCATGGCCTCTCACTACGACTGAAGACTTCCATACATTACTGAGCTCGCAGTATAGAACTATCATTTACTACCATGTATTTAAACCATATATTTATTCGTTACTATATTTCATAATATAAAGGCTATCTGTATTATCGATATCATTGACTTTTTGTTGTGGTCAATTCTGTCAATTCTGTCAATTCTGTAAACGTCCTAGATCCTAATGCAATCTCTGATCTGCTTCTTCAAAGACTCACTGCGCACTTCGCAATATGCCTTTTTCAAAAGCTGTCTCATGGCTTCGTTTTCGGCAACAAGATCTTCTGAAGACGTGCGGATGGAGCTGCAGTCACTGAAGGATTCCTTACGCGCTGGAACCCTTAGGTTATGTTTCTCCCAAGAGCCCGTAGTCATGTCTGAGTAAATCAGATCAGTGTCTTTACTGCCAGAAAAGACCGAACAGTGTGACCTGTTTTCCTTTTGGAAGCTGTCGTCGCTGAAGGACGAAGTGGCCGACAGGGGAGCATTATGTGGTGGTGAGTTTGTGAGCGAGCCTGTTGACATGCTGAAGCTTTTGAACATCCCAAGCACTGATGAGCCCTTGCGGGTAGAGATCTTCGTTGAATTTGTCTTGGGTGGAGCCACGAAGTTGGGTTCCTCAAGATCAAGATTGACGAAAAGCGTCTCGTCAAAAGAAAAGAGGAGTTCACCAAAGAAATTGGTGACATTCCGGATCACATTGCCCCACTTGGTATCATTCAAGAGATGCTGATACACGACTTCCTCATCACCTTCGCCAAGGGACATGAGAAGGGGCTTGTTCCGAAGAAGCAATCCGATAGAGACCTTGAAAATACCAGCTTTCCATCCCTCCATCAAGCAAAAATCAATGATACGATTGTTGATGGAGAAGTCCGGGGTGTGAATTAAGTTGATCGAGAGCCACCATTGGTACAAGAACACCTTGCAGTCACAGAAGGTGGCCAAATGCGAGGCCAATTGTGCATCAATGGCAGATAAGATGGACATAAATTCAGTGTACCATTTGTCCAAGACACTGGACATGGTTGCAGGAACAAAGATGGCCCGTAGTTGGGGCTCACACTCCATGATTTTGCACATGGCATGAAACGTCAACTCCAGGTTTCTGAAGTTGTAGAACAAGGTGCCCACGAGGAAAAGCAAGCCCTGGCAGTAGCCAAGCTCCAAGTCGTAGTTTGCGTAGACATTCAAGATTGTGAGCAAACTGGAAATGGTGTCTTCGTTCTGGAAGAAAGGAATCTGAGGGAAGGTCCTGCTCAAGTCTTTGTTGATTTGGGAGGAGATGCTGCGGTTGTAGGAATGCTGGAAGTTTGTAAACAAGACCTTGGATTCGGTGGGAACTTGAGTCAAGTTTTTCTGGTTGACAAGCACCAATTTCTGCCAGGCAAGGCTTCTGATCTGAACGGGGATGACGGTTTGAAAAAAGGTCATCTTAGTATAGTTTGGAAGCATAAGAATGGTTTTGTAAGGATTGTTCATGAATGAGAGCCAGTAGTCACGTTCGATATCGGACCTGAAACCTTTGGAGGCCTGTTCAATGGTGGACTGACAGCAACTAGCAGTGGACAGCGACACGAGGTGATGGCACATGGTGCATTCAGTGGAGCTATCTGTGGAATAGTCGTAATCCTGGAACAATTGCAACAAACGGTCATCGTTGTAAGTATCCTCAGACACCTCGTTGGCCGAAAAGCGATTGAGATCGGCCTTCAAGTCCAAGTTGCCCAACATAAGGGCGTTCCCGGACAATTGCATTGCGGAGAGCGACTCCTCGAGTTCAAGCAAGGTCTCAGAAAACATAAGTGGCGGCTAAGGACTGGAGGGTAAAGGACTGGAGGGTAAAGCAGATACGATCAGGGAGTGGACGCTGGTGAAGGTAGCAGGTGAAAGTAGCAAAAAGTTTGAGTGGGAGTGGAAGCTGAGTATACTTGCAAAGTGAAAGTAAGGAACGGAAAGGCACGCCGCAAGAAGAAAGAAGGAAATAAGTGGGTGCTTGGCGGTGGCTAAAAAAGAAGGCAGGGGGATAGTTTTATCCGCAACAGGTAATGGTGTGGATCGCGAAAGTCGTTACCGTAACAGGGAGGCCGTGTTGCCTAGGGGCAGGCGCATGATATACATTCGCGCTCTGCATGCTGGCGCTCGTCTGTTGCGGGTATGGGCTATCGGTTAATGAAAGTGTTATGGTTTGGTATACAACGCCGCATCCTGGAAAGAAGAAACGAGTGTTTGTTCTGGAACTGATGTCCGCACCCTCGAGCCCAAGGATCCCTGATCAGTCCTGTTTTTCTGGCCACCGATCGGTCATCCGTTGAATTTATTTTAAAATGGACTAGACTGTCATGTATACTACTATCATGACCACTACTATTGTCATTTCCACTGCTACTGATTAGGAGACATATTTCATTCTATGGGACATTCACATTCTTGACACTCTTTGGCGTTGATTTAGAGTTGACAAGCGTCAGATCCAGCGATGCGGGTTCCAGATTAAGGTCTGGCCTCTGGTTTCACTATGGATGCGTTGCGAATGTTTCACTTGGACTCCCTATTGTGTTTCGAGGGGAACTATTGTGTTTCGAGGGGAACTATTGTGTTTCGAGCTTGGGGAACCATTGTGTTTCATTTGACTATGCAGCAGCCGTGCTACTTTCGCACCCATAATAAACACTGCTTTCTATGTAGGGCCGACAAAGGAATGGCCAATCGCGACTCACCATGTGCACACGCCAGACGTCAGCCCACATGCTCTAGCGACTTGGTATGGGCTCCGAGAATGTTGGTGTTTCACAACCTTATTTACCACCAACTTCCTCGCGTATCAGGATTTGACTTAAATCCATAACTTCCCTAACCAGACACGAGGGATTCAGAAATAAGTTGTCAGATTTCTGATTTCTGTTCTTAGTTATCAGTTATCAGAGATCAGTTATTAGTTATCAGTTATCAGGTAAGGTTATCAAATTGTCAGGTGTTCAAATATTACATGACGGAGACTTATTGAATGGATCGTTCACTGGTTGAACGACTGGATGAGTGGTGACCTCTTAAATCTGGCTCACTCGATAATCAGCTAACTTTAGATATAAGCTTATTTTTTGTGTGAAGTAAATCAGCTACCCTTGAATAAACTCCTGAATGATTAGCTTACCTCATCAGCTAACTCTATAGAAAGTAACTGTATAAGGAGTTGTATCAGCTAACTGTATCAGCTAACTGTATTGGGGGTGATCGCCAGTCTAGCACTAGATCCGAGGGCTTGAGTTCCGGCCGCACGACACCAGCTTGGACACTGTAATTCCCACAAAAAAGGCTTAAATGACCTGGAATTTTGTCAATACCTTATTAAACCTTACAAAAAAGGGCAGCTCCTTCTTTTCAGTAAAATATCGACATTTTTGGCGTTTTGCATTGGGCCTTTTTGTCCTGGGGTAGCCCGGTGTACGGGTGCAGACGGCCTCCGCGGGCGCCACTTCCGAGGGTGTGACCTGACAAGTGGTCGATCCACGGGAAGGGATCAGAGGGCCAGGTCTCTATCTCAAGCTAATCAGGAGTCATTTCCAAGTAGTTCCAGACTCAACACGTTTCTCTTTGTTTCCTTTTTTTTATATTTTTTTTATTTCTTTTTTTTTGGGGGGGTCTAATCTCAATACTCATTGAGCATAACAAACTACACCTTCAAGAAAAAAGTGAGTTCAGAATTTACAACCCTACTCTTTAGTCATGAGTCAAGAAAGCTAGTATTTGGGGGCATTAGCGCAGGGTGCGAACATTTCTCGCGTGCGTCTCACCTCCAACATCCAAGATGGTCTACTTCTTCAAGGCCGCGGCCAAGTCCAACAGCCAGTACGATGACTTCGCCCTAGGCGACGAGGCCTCCGACAGGATCATCTACATGGGTAAAGACAAGATCGAAAACGAGCCGTTGATCAAGCACTCGCACCCCAAGAACCTTTGGTTCCACGTGGACAAGCACTCGTCCGCCCACTTGTATCTACAGTTGAGTGTGGAGGAGCAGAAGGTCAAGTTCGAGGAGCTCCAGCTCGACGAAGCGCTTCTCCAGCAACTAGGCCAGCTCACCAAGGCCAATTCCATCAAAGCCAACAAGTTAAACAACATCTCCATTATATATACTCCGGTGGATAACTTGCGGAGCGATGGGCTGATGGATATTGGAACGGTTTCCTTTGTCAACCCCCAGAAACTCAAACGCATCCACGTGGCCAAAAAGGACAATGCTATAGTGAACAAACTAAACAAAACCAAGTCGGAGGTCACCACGGAGAAGTTCATCAAGGACCAGGCCGACCAGCTTAATGCTTGGGCTCAGGAGCAGAAGGTTGAGCTCCGGAAGCAGGAGCAGAGAGCAAAGGAGGAGGCCAGACTTCACCAGGAGCAGAAGAAATTCAACAAAGACCCTTATGCTGATATGTTCACCGAGGAAAACCTTAAGGCCAGCAGCAACGAATTCAGGAATGAAAACTGGGTCGAGGATGAGTTTTGGTGAGCCCTGCTACACCTATTACAGAGTCTGATCTGTCATGTTTTAAAGTGAGTTACTTAGACTGTCACTGTCAGTCTGTGTTATTGTTAGTCTGATGGTCTTATTAGTGTCGTGCTTATAACATAGTACTGTGGTTGTGAGTACTAGTCTAAATGCTAGTGTTGGGCGAAGTACTGGTGAACAGCCAGTATCATACATGAAAGCCCTGATGGCACTGATGACACTGATGGCACTGCTAGTCTGTGAGACTGATGTCACTGCTAGTCTGTCAGACTGTTAAACTGTTAGACTGCTGGACTGTCAATACTCGAGGTACAGTTGAACTGTTAATATGTTCTTCTATCAATACTTCAGGTACTGTTATATATTAGTATCAGGTATTGGTAGGTGGCTAGTTGGATGCAATTCTCTTGTACTATTAATGTTAGTCTATCTGAACTGTGTTCTCATTAGAACTATAGTACTGGACTGGAAGCCTGGGAGACTGGTAAACTGCTAGTCCTATACTACTGTAGTACTCTTGTATTGGGAGACTTCCTATTGTAGTATTTATAGAGTGATTTCCACTGTTCCTAGTCAAGCTAGCAAGATGTACTTCCTAATATCTAGTGATACAAGCCTAATGAGTGAAATAAGAAGAACTGACAATTACACACAATTAAACACAATTATAAGCTAGTAAGCAAGTAATTGAGTAATGGATTATTCAAGCCAAACTTTTGTTCCAGTCCACTCAATTCCTAGTATAGTACCAATAGTATAGATAGTGTTAGCATCAGACTATTGGTATGGGCATCAAATACACTGGCCGTCTGAGTCACCAGTTGTGACTTTAATTGGTGACTTTAGTTGGTGACTCTAGTTGCTAAATAACCGTTCATCAATTGAGTAGTCTGAAGAGTAATGAGCTCAGTATAATTTGAAGCTGCGGTCTATGGACCAATGACTGTCGTGCTTCTACAGTCATGTATGCCCCGAGGACACCTACAAATAGTGAATCATTGATGTTTATTACTGTAGAATGCAGAAAGATTACTCTTGTTCGATTTTGATTGGGAACTTGCCGGCTTCCCTCTGGTCATTCCACTTGTCGACCCAATCAACAGGACACAAGGAAGTGAAGGTCTTCCAGAAAATCTGGCAAGGCTCAAAGTCTTCGCCCTTGACGGCCACGCACTTGTGGTAGTCGACGTAGTTCTGAGCACAGTGCTTGGTCTGGTTTGTGTATGGGAATCTGGGGTCGAACTGGGGGGTTTCGAACTTGAACGTTGCTTCGTCGATGGCCATGGTGTAATGTCTATATGTATTGAGTGTGAAGCTGAGTTTTTTTCTGGTGGTGCGATAATGGCTCCGTACGATTGGTCGGCTCTGTGCAGGATGTGGGAATCACCCCACACCTTAGTTTCTATTCCAATCCCTGCTTCCTCCAAACCCCACCCAATGCCACAGATTTCCTATCAACTTGTGTATAACCCTTTACATTATTATTCTCGATTTTCTTTTCCCGTAGTACACTACCAAAGTGCGAATGTATGCCTCACAGTGCTAGTCTATCACTGACATAAATAATTATCTCTCTAATAAAACTATATATATACATATATATATATATATTCATTATATATCTAGTGAATTTGTCCTTATTTATTTTATGACCAAAAGTGCTACTAGCTTGGAGTGCCTCTCTAACCACTCTACAGTGTCACGTGCAACACTATGTACCTAATAGCACATCCGATTAGATTAAACTGATTTTCTAAAATATTAATTCATAGAGTTATTTTGTTTGAAAGAATTACGTGGTTTTGATAAAAGTACCGGATTTATGGAGATAAGTGCTTTTTGGAACTGCAACGGCCGGAATTGGGACCTCGTATGTAGGTGCGCACCCGTACACCCGGCTACCCCAGGACAAAAAGGACCAACGCAAAGCACCCGTTTTTCCATAGAATTCTATTAAAAGTGACATTTCTGGAATCCTGAAATTCCGGAGACCATAGTGAACTGCTTTTTAAGTAAATATTCTTCATTTGTACATTTCTAGAGGTCATGTAGCTGCGAATTCTGGGGGCTGTCAATCCGGTTGCAACTGAATAATTCTGACTAAACAATATCACCTTCTTTTGAACTACATTTATACTTGGGATCCTTGCTTCAAAGATTAAGTAACCAGTTCTTGATTCAAAGTCCTCTGTGGTACTTGACCATCATCGAAGTGTAGTAGTAGAAAGTAGCTTGGCATATAGAGAGTATGGTAGTAGTGCAGAGTATAGAATTTAGCTACAGTAGTAGTATAGATTGTACTAATGGAGAGTAATACCGAGTTCAGTACAGTTACATAGTAAATCATGGATTATACCACACTACACTACACTACACTACACTACACTATTAGATGACTACTACTACTAGAATCGACCTATTAGTATAACTGTTAGACCCACCATGGGTAGTGTACTACCCATGTGGATGCTGAAACCCTGCACTGGTCGATCAGATGTTGAGCGGCCTTCGGCCCTCAATACGACCTCTATGCCTCTATGCCGGACCAGTCTATATAAGGTGCGATGGTTCCTCCTTGAGGAATCATCGACGAATAAACATACAAAACACACTAGAACAGAGTACTGGACGTAAACCAGAATCTAACAATAACGGAGTCCGTAGAGTAGAGTAGTAGTATAGCTGTACACTGCAAGACATCATCCTAGAGTAGTGTAGTGTAGAGTGGTAGAGATGTATAGTAGTAGAGTGTTTATGTAGTAGAGAAGAGTAGATAATACATTAGAGCATAGTATATGGTAGCACAGTAGTAATTTAGTACAGTATACAACATGCTGGATGTACAGCATCTAGTAATATAAATACCTTATTAAGCATATATTACAGTATATAGTGGTCCAGTCTAGTGATCGTGTACGGTATTTTGAATGTACTGTAGTATAGAGTATAGTAGTATAGTATAGTATTGCTAGATTCTTGTTGTAACGTTAAGAAACTAAGTTACTTTTATTCGTTGATGACTCCTCTAAAGGAAGAATCTGAGCTGCTTATTTAAACTATGGATAGAAAATTTGCTTATAAAACCCTTCACAAGCACAATAGAGGTGATTTTTGAGTGATCGCAAGGCATCGCAGGCAATCTTCATGCGTAGAGGGTCAAGGAGACAGCTTTGGGCGATGACCATCATCATTGTATGATGACAGTCGAAGAGTTGTCTCGATCAGACGTCGTAGGCTCCATAATATCTCTATCTGTAGAGCCCTGCCCATAGTGGATCTAACAAGTATAATATAGTGTATTAGTGTGATATAGAGCAGGAGTAGTATATTGGTAGTGTACTAAAAAGCATCAGCTAATTCTTGATCTTTTTGTTGATTCAATCAGAATGTTGGTCTCTGATATATTCGGGTATTGGTCTAGGTGATAGTCGATACCCCTCTGAGAAGCAGTGTAATCAAACATCCAGTTAGAATTCAGACTCAGTTCAAATTATATTACTTTTTTCTATGATATAATACCGAATACCCAGTAGAGTGGTCTATAGTATGGTATCCGTGTAATAACCCAGTAGTCTGTATTAGTCTCGGTTTTGGGTTATAGTACTCTAGTCTCAGGACAATACTATTACTCGGAACAGTTACATAATATATTGAGAGACGGGTTTTATTTAGCTTAGATCACTTTTGGATTACTTCGGGTCACTCTCTAGTAGCATGTTGAATACTGTTTGCTGTGGTACTTGTTGGCGCTTAGTGCTTTGCGCCTGCAAATGTGGAAGGGTGATAACGTTTGTTAGATTCCTATAAACTCAACCTGGGTGCGCCGTGACAGATTTACTTATCCGCCCTGTCTTAATGACGCGGATTCCCCCGTCTTATGGGACAAGCCATATTGGCCTGCATAGCTGCCAATATGCAGGTTGTCTTAAATAATCCTCCTAGCGGCAATTTCCTCCTAGCGACCATTTCTTCCTTGTGTTAGAAATGTGCTCATCTGCACATGCATCAAGTGTTAAGTCTAACACTTGCATGCTCCTCTATTCACGTTCCGGTAGGACACGTGAACCTGGACTTTGCTCACGTGCCTGCAGGCACGTGATCTTGAGGTACAGATGTCCCGCAAGTTCAACAGTACTATACTGTCCAAGGCTCATAATCACTATATGACCATAAGAGTTTCACCAAAACAGTCAAACCTTGGAGTACTCAAGTCTATTTTATGAGCTTTGAAAGCCTTTATAAGAGCAACTATATCCAGTAATATAGTATAGTAATATAGTATAGTAATATAGTATAGTAATACAGTACAGTAATGTATTACGAGTCCCACTAGTATAGTGTAGTAGTAGTAAACTTGATGACATAATCAGGTCAGAAAATTCATCAGCCTCAAATCTATCACTCTTCCCATGAGATCATTAATAATAACATTATTTTTTTTAATGTCAGCACCTAGACTTATTCAGTTTGCTTTGTCCAGCCTTCAATGGTCTTCGCAGTCTCACCCAGTAGTAGAAAAATAGACATGGACGGTGTTTGGTACACCTTGTAGCCTTGGATTTCCCGAAGAGCATCCTGCTCCAGTTGGTCCTGAGACAGACTGCTTCCGGAAGCATCGTCAAAAAATACGCTAACGTTTTTCCGGCTCACGGCAGGCTTATGCACAGGATTGATCAACGATGAGTGCAATCCGGCCTTATTGAACTGCACAATCCGGCCCTTGGCCTGCTGCTTGATCTGCTCAGCCACCGTGATGGCCTTGGCTAGATTGGGGCCTTTTCCCGTAATGAAAACGGCCTTGTGGGAGGAGAGACCCTTCAAACCAGCATCCACATACTTCTTGGGTGGAGATGAGCCCACGAAAACAACACAGTCTTCGATTTTGGGACATAGCGAGAGTTGCGCTGTGAGTGCCATGTATGCCTCTTTGGTATCATCAACGAACACTTTTTTCTCCAGCTCCACCACCTCTTCAACTTGTGCAAGGTCCATTACTGCTGAGTAGTCTGACTACATCGCGCTCATCTTCGTTGTGCAGTCCTGCTCTAGACTTGTTGAACATGCAAGATGTGCTAACATTTGTATGCAGGTGATGTATTACCTGCAGTCCTCGGCGTTTGAATGGAAACTAACATTACAACCGGCTTTTGTTGTCAGAGAGAGTCAGGTTTGACTCTAGGACAATGTATATATACAATTCCGGTGTGAGAAGAAGGAATGCAAGAAAAGGGTATATATATAGAGGGGATCCCGCTCTTGGTTGAGGGGTATCCCGAATATTCACAATACTACGGACCTTCTACTACAAAACTGTAACATACCTAACACGTTCAAAGCCTCAGCGATGACTACAACTGTACCAAAACTCTTAGAGTTATTAGCGAGCAATGACATAACTGTTCCACGCTTCGACAGAGTGTACAGTAAAGCTCAACAAGACTCGCCGTTTTTACATTAGACTATAATTACTCTACCTATTCTGAATTATTCTGAAACCATTTTAAGCTATTATGAGACTTCTATAGACTACCAATAACCTACCAAAAGTACTGGGATTGGACTACTTTGACACTACTCGAGACCTCTATTTCACTATTATAGTGCTTAGGAATACTATTACATACTAAAGAACACTGCTATTGTTAGATTCTTGTTGTAACGTTTAGTACTAAGTTATCTGTATTCGTTGATGATTCCTCATGAGATGGATCAGGGTTGTATTTATTACTAAGAGAAAAGGGGCGTGCCACTAGGTGGCTGGTCAAGGTGGCTGGTAGATATCAGGCAGAGAGGCTTAAATAATACCTCAATAGGTGGGGATACCTATGGTGGATCTGACAGCTATTATACTCATACACCACCTTTGGACTACTATTGCACTAGTTAAGACCACTAGAGATTACTCCTACACTACTTTAACACTACTATTACACTAGTATAGACTACTAAATACCACGCTTGAACAGCTCTAAATATCTATTAGACTGCCATCATTACTCTTACATGAGTACTGGACTACTATTGGACTACTGTTACACTCAGTGGTCATACTGGCAATACTACTAGAACTCGTGCTATCATACTGTTAGTCAATCCAGTAGTTATTGCCGTAGTCATTTTATTACTATTATTCAAGTCATAATTATAGTCATGCTGGTAATAGTACTAGTAGTCATTGTCATCTCGGCAGAATTAGTATTCATAGCCTTATGTAGTAGAGGTAGTAGCACTGTAATCATACAGTATGATAATACTAGAGTTTTGAAAGTCATAGCATACTGAGCCATACTTTAAACTACTCTTGACTACTCTATCTGATATGGCTAGATGTATCGGTCTTCATAACCTCTCCATCGCTGTGAAATGAACTAGTGCCGCATCTTTTCTAGACAAAGCACGTGAACTCGTTCTGGCTGTACTCGAGAGCCTTGTACAACTTCTGGTCGATATCATTGGCGGTGTAGCCCAAATCCTTAAACATGGCCTCAGCCTTCTGGATTTCTGCCACCACAATTTGAACGAGGTTGAGACAATAGTCATCCAACTTAAGCGTATCAGAAGCTTCAAACACCTCCACAAAGAAATCAAGGTCAAGCTTGATGTTGCCCAAAATCCTCACGATCAAGTTTTCCCGTTGCGAAACTTCCCGTATACACAGCAAGAACTTAAGCAAAAAGTGTGTTTGTAATTGCTGGATGATCGTCACGAACGTGCCTGTATCAGTGATTGGCTTCAACACATGCACAAGCTTGACGAAATGTAACAAGCAGTCGTAGACGAACAGGTCAATTTTGATCTGCATCTTGGCTTCGGCACTCTTGCCAAGTCTCGTGAAATGCCGGTCGATACGGGTCTCGATCCAGTTCTTCTCCACCTCGTTGATATCGTCCAAAATGGTGATTTTGACCTTGTCCAAGTTGGCGAAAAGCTTCAAGTTCTGTTTCTGCAAAGTTTTATCGAACGCCTGATCGAATTTCTGCGTCAACTTGGGGAAGATGAAATCTCCTAGAGCTGTGAAATTGTTCATGGTCAAGATCTTGAAGATACACTGCTCGGTCTCGTAAGTTGACGTGTTCTCCACGGCCTGCATCTCCGCCTTTTCCGATGTGAACTTCTTGACACTGGAGTCCACAAGCACCGTCATGCTTCTCATGAACTGGATTTCCAAACTCACTAAAATCCGTTTACTTGGGTATGGAGTTACAATTCTCACATCCCCATTAGATGTCTCGGACTTCCTGATGAATAACAGACTGAGCATATCAAGCACATAAAGCTCGTAATAATAAAGTGTTTGCATCAGCTTGGTGTAGATCACGCTCTTCATCTTTCTATCGCCGAAGACATTATACTTTTCCCAGTCTTCGAGGTCGTAGAACTGAGAACAGTCATTGACCCACGTGGCACACACCGCCTCCAAGATCCGCTGGTCAAAGTAGACCGAGGCATCCCGCAAGTGCTTAATCTGCTTATTGGTATCCATGCTTTTGCCCGTGTTTCCAATAAGTGCTGCGTACTGGCCACACTGGCTCAAGAGCTTGCAAAGACTACCCGAGATTTTGCGGAGAAAGAAGATGGTGGAAAGAGAGTTGGTATGGTAGGGAAGAAACGCCGAGTAGTTGGATGGAGTGACCTTCATTTGGTCTGTGGGGCTGTTGGAGTCGAAAATCGTCATCAAACGCGATATCATGTCATTCAAGATCTTGAAGAACGAGTCCTTGAGTTCTCCATTGCCATCGACATTATAGCCATTATCGGGGTTGGAATAATGTACATAGTTCTTGACGAATTTCGACACGCTGGTCTCAAAGAATTCTTCCACATACGACACGAAGTTGGCGAGCACCAACCATGTTTCGTTGATAATAGACAAGTCGAGGTTCTCGCTGTTTCCGAAAATCTCAACAATAATTCTCTCTTTTTCGGCATCGATCTCCAGCGTGGTATATGCAGAAGAAGCCCGGAAATACTCCTCGACATTATCGAATTTCTCTGCAATGTGCTTCACATGCGATCCATTGAGTCGCATTTCACTGAGTGAGTTGATGTACTCGGTGAGCTTATGCTGCATGGAAGAAAAACGGTCGGAAAATTTTTTGTGTTGATGAAGAATCTCGGCCTCGAGTTTCTCCAACTGCGAGTTGAGGAAGTCCTTGATTGGCGTGGAACTTGAGTTGGAGTTCTCGCTGTTCATGCGGTGCAACTTATCCACGAGATCAATAAACTTCACGTCCAGCGCTAATTTGCGGTTGCCGCCCGTGGACGCTCCCACATCGTGATCCATGGAAAGCAAGTCCTGGAGCGACTTTTTCTTGAACTCGTCGGCAATGTTGGTGACCTCCTTGTAGACCCTGGCAAGTGCTGTATTCTGGAGGTTATGGGTCTGTTCCAAGGTTTTGATGGCCTCGGAATCGCCCAGATCACGTGCCTTGGCTTTGGCTCTTTCTTGTCTGTCGTGAATGTATTGTCGTTCCTTGAGGAACTTGTTGTAGTCCTCGATAAAAGAGTCATGGTCATGGTTGGACAAGTACTCAATAAATTTTTTGGGGAGATCAAAGACGAATTGATTGGCTCGAATGAAATCAATGAGCTTGGTGACCTTAGCTTCCTTGGCATTATGTTCCATGATGGGTCTGATCATCAACGACGACGAGAGGTTCAAGTTGTTGATAGATTCCTCCAATTCACTCAACAACGAGTCGCCTTGGCCGGCTCTCCTTAGGCCTCTCTTGGAAGCGGGATTGAACACCTTGGTCAGCTCCAAAGTCTTTTGCGCCTGTGACTTCAGGTGCTTGAATGCAGATAAGTTATCGTCGATAGCCTTTTTGCACGATAAAAACCGCTCATAATTGTCGTTAAGCACGGACTTGAGCTCCGACGTCTGGTGGCGAATCATGTTGTCCAAGCCATTGAGATTCGACATCAATTGCTCAATGGAGGTGTCTTGGTGCACCACGGACAAGTATGCCTGAGGATTAAAGGCCTGTGAGGTGACTAAGAACTTGGTGATGTCCGGGTCATTGGGTGAAGAAATGGCGCCTTTCTGGTGTAGGATATGGGCCAAGTTTTTGCCGGTCAAGGGGTCTTCCTGTGTGTTTTCCGGGTGTGTTTGGCTGGACTGTAGGTCTAGATCTAGGATCTGGTTGAGAATGGTATATTGCTGGGCGGAGTCCAAGCTTTCGAGGGTTTCCGGGTCGTAAAAAACGGGGGTTTTCTCCCCTACAATGGGCCCCTCTATGTCGCTGACCCCATAGAAAGCATTGAGGCTCTCCACATTATCGTTGTAGTTGAGCATAGGATGGACTAGATGAATAAGCACCCAGCAGTCAGCAATCAGTACTTTCGATTTTTTTATTTAGGGTTTGTGAAACTATTCTGGTAGACCGAAACGTCTGTTTTTGGTTTGTCTCGTGGACTGGTCCTGTGCAGTTGTGGTATGGATGTGTTGCTGACTTGTCTAGTAAACTTAGCACTACTGTCCAGGCCAGTGTATAGCGTGGAGTGTATTGATCGGTAGTGCGCAGCATAGGCCGCGCGCTCAAGTCACGAAACAGAATCTCACCTTCTTACACCATCGGATTTCGGGTAACCCCTTCACGTCTACCGGTTGCAAAATCCCATATCTTCTCCACTGCCTACCGAACCAGCCATGGAGCGCCAAAAGGAGCTTGGAGGCGCACGTGCGCTTTTGCAGCTCGGTACCGATGATATAAAAACTGACTCCAAGATGGGCGATGATGCCCTTTCCCAAGACAAAATCCGCCTAGGCCTAACACTAGCCCAACCAAAAAAACGGGCGGTCAATGCTGCTGATGAGACTCTTGACGATAAGCAAATATCGGAGGAGGCCGGGAAAATCGGCTCTTCTGCTTTTAACGAGGCTCATGGGGGGCCTATAAACCCCCCTGGCTCTAAAAACGATGACCACCACACGGAAGACCCCGATTTCTTGGACAAGGCCAACCAGCTGTTGAACGATGCTGTGGAGGCTGCTGTTATGCGATATGTGGGTGGCACTTTGGATTCTGGGAATGCTTTAGGCCAGGATAATGGTCTAAGTCCTGAAAATGGGCTAGGTCCTGAAAATGGATTAGGCCCTGAAAATGGCATGGAAGGCTCTAGTGGCGAAAGTGGTCCTGATTCCCATGAACTCTTACCAAAACGGTCTAGAATTAACCCTGAAGACTTGATGTCTGAATACCAATGGGATAAGTTTTTGCAGGACGAAGTTGCAGCTGGGTTTGAGCGTACTACGCCTACCAAGCGAGCTCGCAGAAAGAGTTTTCTGGGCACCAACGAGATCGACCCCGAGTTGGCCGATCTTGATACCACATCGGAGCACGATCAGCTCGTACATGCGGCTATAATGGGTGCAGGAGAATTGGCAAAACAACTCTCAATCACAGGCACTTCCCAAAATAGAAATAGCCAGCTCGCCATGCTCCATGACAGGGCCCCAAACCTGCACTCCAGTGATGCAGAGGATCATGAAAGAAATGACGGCTCAAAAAATTCATCTTCAAAGAGGCGGAGGGAGTCTTCCATCAAACTGAAGCGAGTGCTCAAAAAACAAACTGAGCCTCCGGTCAACATCATGCCCAAATCCAAATACAACCATTCATCTATTGGGGCTTTAATCGAGCAGGCTTCCAACGAGGCGTGCATGTGGTACAACATTCAGCCGGACCCTCAGGCCGGAGGTCCCAGGTTATTTTCCCGGGAGGAAATCGATATTGTGGAAAACTTCATCCAAGGCTATTGTGCCATCAACAACTTGACCAGAAACGATATATGCAGGCGGGTATGGGCAGCCGACCGGCCAAAAGACAATTTTTGGGAGTGCTTATTCAAAGTGCTACCGTACCGGTCGCATGCGTCGGTATACAAGCATATCCGGAGACAATACCATGTGTTTGAGATCCGGGCCAAATGGACCAAAGTTGAGGACGATTTATTGAAAAAACTAGCGGAAATCTCATCGCTAAATTGGAAGCAGATTGGTGCTACCATGAACAGAATGCCCGAAGATTGCAGAGACCGTTGGCGTAATTACATCAAATGTGGCGACAACCGAGTGGCCCATGCGTGGTCAGAGGCTGAGGAGACCTCGCTTAGAAACATTGTCATGGAAATGATCACTAAAGAAAACGTGAGCGAAAAGCCCATTAAAATCAACTGGACCTTGGTTAGTGAGCGGATGAATGGAGTACGCTCACGTATTCAGTGCAGATATAAGTGGAACAAGCTTCTTAAACGGGAATCAATGGCCCGAATCGCCGTCATGGATACGCCCACCAAGCTATGGCTTCTCAACAAAATTTCCGAGATGGACGCGCCCGACATTGACTCCATCGATTGGGATTACCTCGTGCACATGTACCATGAAACCCATAAGGAGAAGAGCAAGATTTTATGGACCACGGGCGACTTTAAGGTTGCTTTTGAAATCTTGAAGCGTGCAGTCAGAGACAAAAACATTTCTCTTCATTCGCTACTTACCAAGCTAATCAGCAACTTGTATGATGATAACACCCGGAAAGCACCCTACGAAGAGCTCCGGGCCAAGACTCCAAATCATGAGGCTGAAGAGGAGGCAGCCTCTGTTGCAAATGCCGCAGTTGCGTCAGTCTCTTCTGGTGTGAACAGCCAAGACGCTCAGCCCCAGGAGTACAGTCTATGGCGATAGACACTACAAGAGTCCATAAGACAAGTCCAATCCCCCAACAGGATTGGCTTGTATTGGATTGATTGTTTTTCCTGCATGGGCGCGAGGTTCGCGTCATCATCGGTTGTGCCTGCACATTGATCTGAAACAACCATGGACACAACATTCATGAGCTCCGCCAGTCTACCGCTCGACTACTATGCGGAGGAGGCGTCGTTTGGGCCTTCGGACTTTGAAGGTGTCTACAAGCGCATGCTTGGTCTTGAGCAGGAGCTCGTGGAGTTTCAGGAATCCAGTAAGGAGCTAGAACAAGCTCTTGAGGAAGAGCTCCGGGAGCTAGAGTCGAAAAACTCCGAGTTGGTGGCGCAAGTCCGGGCTAAAGATCACAAGATTCATGTTCTTTCTGAGAAAGTGATTCAATTGAACTCGGAAATGAATACTCTTCACGACGAAATGATGGAGAAATCCGAACTCCACACCAAGGAAACCAGAGAGCTTAAGAGCAAATTGGTGAGCATCGAGATCCTGAACGATGATATGATCTCGCACGATCGTGTGCTCGAAAGCAAGCTCCAATTGGCCACGCAGTTCAACAACGAGTTGCTTGAAAAGCTAGCGATCGTGGAGAACGACTTGGAGCTAGAGAAGCAGGAAAATGCGAAGCACAGGTTGACCATCTCCAACCTCGAAAACTCTACTTCAAACCGCCGTTATTCGCGAAGATTGGCGGACCCCGAAGAGGTGACATTTGCGGATGGCACGATTTTGGATATCAACGAGATGTTGGCATCAGAGCCAGCCAAGCACACGGAATCACGCATCCCCAAATCCGAGTCTCTTACCAAAGTTCAAAGTTTCATTGTGAAATCCGAAGTTTTGAGGCAAAAGGCTGGAGACATGACTACTACATTGGCATCGTATACTGGCGAGGAGTCCAGCAGAAGGCATTCACGGCTAGCAGCCGAGAACGAGGCCGTACGGCTATCTAAGAGCATGGAGCGAAAGCAATCAAAAAGAGGGACCGAGAAATCGGGTATCAAGCCGGAAAGACCAAGCACTGAACCGGCCGACTCTACGGCCAAATACGTGCTGCACAAGGAAAGAACGTCTAGTCTTCCTGTGAAGCAAGACTCTTCTGCAGAGGCGCAAAGCCTCCCACCTGGATCTGTCACGAAAAGCAATAGCATTCGGCGCAAGACTCGAGGCCCGGCCAAGAGGCTGGGTTTCCGGACCTCCGTCAAGAAGCTCTTTTTTTAATACCCCATTTTAATGCTCTAATGCATCTAAATATTCTCAATACAGCTTCAGAAAGATCTGCTCACAGAACCTCTATAGTAACTCATAGAGATAGATAATATTTGTATAGCTGTATGTGGTAGGTGACAGTGTATAGCTACACAAGTCACTACTGTTATAGTAATGCAATGTATAGTGAACCTCTACGCTAAAGATGGATATGTGTACTCTCTGCTCTTAGTAGCATATTTACCAGCATAGTGCAAAACCAGTAGTTGCAGATAGCTATGTCGTAGTAATAGTCAATGGAAGGGTATACTGAGCTCGATATCTATGAACACTTGTTAACAATAAAATTTTTCCTTTCTATAAAGTCCGGCTTGAAGCTCTACGCCATATTTTACACTAGTCTTCTAGGTGTATACTGGATAGCTCATAGTTGAGACAATAGTATCTGGCCATATTATCTTACTAATTGCCAGTTTACGCAAGCCATAGATATGGAAGACTTGGTAGCTGGCTAATTAGAGTTCAGGTAAATACTAGGTAATCTAGGCACCATCTACTATAGAATAGAGCATGTTAGATCCACCATAGGCAGGGCCCTGCCTATGAAGGTATTATGAAGCCTCTCAGTCCGATTGTTACAATGGTGATACGGCGTTTGGCCATCAGGGCACTTCGTGCATAGATGGCCCCTTTCGAATATTCCAGAACAATCCTTACCATTGTTCTGGTGGAGAGTTTTCCGGTTCCACGTTTCTCTCAAAGTTATATAAACCACTTCGGTTCCTCTTTTTGAGGAACCATCAACGAATATAAGAGTTAAGGTATTAAAAGGACATAACAGAGCAGAGTATTTTGGAGTATAGTGGAGTGGATGGAGTGGAGTGGAATACATTTATATGAAGAGGCGAGATTGTAAAAGATACAAGACATGTAATCGAGCTGACTAACCTTAAGGGCTGAGCAGGAAAACACCAAATAGTCACTCCATTGCTAGTCTCCAACCTTACTTAGAATACAGTCTACGTTTTGATGCAGTTTGCGTATCAGGTGATTGTACACTCCGATTGGCAGTGACATTGGTACTTTTCTGTATTTGGATCTGACTTCCAGCCCAAGATTTTTCACTAAACAAAATCCCGGATCGGAATGTATACTATTTTTCGAGACCCGGAGTGAAAGGTGTATGATTCAATTCGATAGAGCATACATACTAAGCAGTATAGCATCTCTATAGACATAACTATATTGCAGTGAGACTATACAGTACACTATACACTAGTACTACGTAGAATTGCTCTAAAACAATTTTTGGTACTAACTGACAAAAAGATACAGTATCACTCAGTCTGGGATCAGCATAACTATTTCTTCATTTCTTCACACACATCGGTATATGCAGTCACTGGTGTAGCTGGAAGATGGAAGGTGTATGGATCACTACCTTCTGGTTTTATGATACTGTGAGAATTTAAGACTCTTTGTTGTATGACTGATTTATACTAAACCAGGCATTGGTGGCTCGCTGTCTCAGCAGTACAGTCACTGTGTGAGTGCTCACTATAGGTACACAGAGACTCCTATAAGCACCATTCTCTGAACATTTGAAAAGACTTCATCATTATATAATCTCTCCTAAAAGTTTTCATTAACTTCTATAATCTCTGTAAAAATTATCAAAAGATAAATACCAGCGACATGTACATTTATACTATGCTTTATACTATGCTCTATGCTCTATGGTTAGCCTTTGAGATATGCAGCTTTTGAAGTTTTGATTAAAACCTGCTTTAATCAAATCTCTCTCATCCATCCATAACTACATTATTCACCAAAATACCAACAAATACCAATATCAACAAACTGTGTCTTGACAGAAAAGCTATACTTTGCATCCAGGCTGAGGCCACGTGACGAGACGCGGGCACGTGACCACGTTCTGAACAAGTCGGGCGCATTCGACCCAAGACTATACACTGCCAGCACAACACCATCTGCCATAATGGCCATTGAATACGCCCTGCTTATCCACAGTTACAGCCAGGAAGATGCATACGAGTATTTGGTCGACTTGAATTTTCAATTGTCCTCCTCTACCGGCCAGGACTCGGACCATGCGCTGGTTCTCCAACAATTGACCGAGTTAGTCAAGCACATCCTTGAAAACACCAGCAAACACCCCCCTAAAAAAGAGGAAGGAGACAATACAAATGAAACGTCGCCAAAGGCTTCCTTGAACGTGGCCCGTCTTCTATCCAGGAACCTCACCATTGCCTTGAGTCAACACCCAAACAAAGCCTATGACATAGCCAACGATCTCTTGGCCCACATTACCCTTGACGAAAAGGGAGAGCTTTCTGAAACCGGGCGCATGGCTTGCATTTTGTTGGTGGACTTGGTGGACACGTACCCGTTGCATTTAACGTCGTTGATCAATTTCGCCACATCTCAAATCTACAAGGTGTTGAAAAAGAACCTTAATGCAGACGCCCACGTGGTGTACTTGACGGCGTCGCTCTTGAAGGTGGCCACCAAATCGGATGTCGACGAAAAGTCCCAGTCAAAATGGGTCAAAATGCTACTGAAGGCTATCCAGCAGCACCCCATCATCGTGGGAGGAAGTGAGGGGAGCTCGGAGTCCACTATTCTCATGGTCAAGTACTACATTCTAGCATTCAAAAACATCCTTCTTTTGCGCGTGGCCTCCAACTACCAGGACTTGCTTGAGTTCTCCACCTCCTCCACTTCAGGCACCAAGATGAAGCCAGAGACCATCATGACCAACCAGAACCTGTACCAAGTATCTATTCTTACAACCCACGAGAAGCTCTTTCTTCAGTGCTTGCAAAGCCAGTTCCCGGAGATTCGCTCTGCTATGGTGGACCTCTTGGCTATGCTTCTTATCAACTTTGTGTCTACAGGGAAACATAATAATATCGACTACTTGTTGAATCTATACCCTCTTCCTGAAACCAATGTGCGGGACGAAACTTTGACGGTGCGAATGAACCAGGATTCAGAGCCCATTATAGAGCTGAAGAAGGATAAAAACTTGCTCATTAATCATGACAGTGAGTCCATCATTTCCGCAAACACTGCTTTGTTACTGTTGCAAGCTGGATGCATTGAATCACTCATAGCATATGTGCAGTTGGAGCTGCTCCAAGACCCCGAGTACTTATCCCAAAACCTTACGTCCATTTTGGACTCGATTTTGCTCAAGTTCCGTGGCATGACCAGCCCGTTTCATATCCAAAACCAACACTGGGCAAAAACCTTGGCCGACTGGTCCACGGTTGTTGACTTTCTTGTCAGCGAGAGCGGTTCATCTTCCCATGAAGTGCTAGCACAATACATTGTGAAACAGTTTGCGGTGTCTGAAGACGAGGCTAAACAAGAGGCCGAAAATGCCCCAACAAGCAAAAGCAGAAGAAGAGAATCTGTTCTCTTCGGATTCAAGGCAAAAAGAAGCAAGGCAAAAACATCAAAAGGAAAAGAGGTGTCTTTATACACGAACCCCTACCAAGCCAAGCTCATTTTGGACATTCTTGGGGCCTTTTTGCCCTATGGGCTTGACTTTAATGCCTTAGCCCTATCCAAACCTGACGATGAGGCGAGGTTCGCTGTTCAATTGGGAGAGGCCGCAGAAAACGAGCTAGATGAGGAAGAAAACGTCATCACCCAAGCGAAAACAAGTTACATCAAAGAATTGCTTATTGCTTTGGTGATCAACGAAAACGAGCTCATCCGGAACTATGCGTTGAAATCGCTCTTGCAATACGTCAAGGTCAAGAAATCTGAAAGCAATTACTTGATTTTACAATTGTTCCAGTCAGTCAGTGCTGAGGCTCTGCTTTTGGAATCATCTCAGGATGGGTCTCTGAGCCTGTTCAATAGAAACATTTCGTCTTCCAGCACCACCAAACTCTTCGCCTATTCTTTGGCGTTGCTGGCGTTGATCAAGGAATCCGATGCTACGATTCTTCAGCACTCCACCATCGCCAAAATCTTGAGTTTTTGCACGCAAAACCTTAAGAATAGCAGTATCGTGGGTTCAACGTTTTTGAAAAACGCTGCTTGCTGGATCATCTTGACTTCTTTGGTGACATTTTATCCCGAATCGGAGTTTGTCAAGTTGAACTCGTCCCAATTTTTGGTGTTTTGGAAGAACTTATTGACCTCGCAGTTTGCAGCTGGTGAAATGAGCGAGCTGGAGAGCTCTCATCACCTTGGAGAGATCTTGCGCAACCTTAAGCTCAGGAGCTTGAGTCTTGTGTGCTTATTGAATTATATTCTGGCAGTGGAGCATACTCCCGAGCTCTCTAAGCAAGTGCAGTTTCTCCTTGTGAAATCTCACAAGTACTTGATTTATCTCGAGAGCAGCATGGGTCAAATTGGTTCAGTGACAAGTTTCTCACCGCAGGCCTTCAATGAGAACGACTATAATCTCAACTTGGCCAGCAATGTGATCTTCTCCAACCACATGGGTCCATCGTCCAGTGTTTCTCTTGAAAACCAGTTAAGCAGCATGATTCTTTACAACAAGAAGATTGTTTTGCAGGGTTTTGTGAAGCTTTCAAACACACTTAAAAGCGATGTCAACTCCAGCTTGGTGGTATTTGTTTCCAAGGTCTTCTCGGATCCCAAGCTTTTCTCACGGATCCCGGTTTCCGAGTATGGCAAGGAAAAGTTACAAAAAGCTTCTAAAAACAAACTGGCTGCGGTGGTGCTTCCTCATGAAAATAGAGATCTTCTTCTCTTGGATGAGGACTACAACTATAACTTTGGGTTGACCAGCAAATACCAGTGTGTGCCAAGAAAAGGGGACTCTATTTCCTTAGATACTTGTGAAGCACTGGATGAAACATCTTCAAACATTACAAGCTGGATTGGTTTCATTGAACTGCCTATAGAATCAGTGACTAGCAGAAGCATCAATTTTGATCCCATGTCCTTATTGCTTGTGGACAATAATAATTCCCCGACCGACTTGATCACTTCGATCGTTGACTTATCCATTGAGCTTTTCCAGATGGTCTTTTCCAGCTTGACGTATAAGATCCAGTTCTCGCTTTTGGAGCAGTTGAGATCAGCCTTGAGCTCTGCCAACACAGACCCATTAAGGAAAAAGGCCATCATGGTCAATATCTCCGTAACCATGAGTGGGCTTTTAAAGAACCTTGTGGCCAGTGGTACTCAGCTAAACGAAGACTTGACGTCCATCATTATTGAGATCTTGAAGTTGATCGATCTCACCAATTGCCAGGTGCTCCTGATCAATAGTGACTCTTGTGGTTTGGCCACCTCGTTGCTCTCCAGGACCAAAATCGAGGAGGTCATTGCCATTTTCGTGGGTGACATTGTCAAGAATACCCTGCCCTATGCCAGAGGATTCCTCCTTTTGTCATTGGCCAAAATCTACAACTACACCCATGTGGGCTTCTCTGATATATGCAACGTCAGCATGCAACTTTTGAAGGACTGCCATCCTCTTATGTTGTTCTACAGTTTGCGGGCGACGTCTGTGTTGTTTGAAAACTCTTTGGGTAACCAGGGAATGCTCGAGGACTTAGTTGGCCAAATCTACAGTGCTTTCTTGGTCAACTCCTTCGATATCTCCTCCAAAGATCCGGTCTTCCTGAATTTCAGATCCAACTACAAATTGACCAGCGAGATGTCCTGCATGCTCAAGGTGTTCATCACGTCGTTGGGACCTGGTATCAGAGACATCCACTCAGAAACCAAGTCAAAGCTCTTCCAGCTCCTTCTTTCGATTTCCATAGGCATTGGATGTGAGAATCTGCTTGAGTATCAGGAATCGCTCATCAGCTTGATGGAATCCTGTAAGGAACTCATTGTTTTCGACTCTGGCTTCATGGAGGGCTTTAGTCACTGGTTCAGTGAGCTTTGCGTTTCGATAATCACCTACAACATGAAAGTGGGCGTTGAGATCTTAAGCCCCACATCAGTGGCTCTGGGACCTCTTTTCCCAATGACCACCAGTCGGGAATTGGCGCGTTTGGCCTATTCGAGTTTGGCAGAGTTGACCAAAATCGGCATTTCCACCTTATCCAAGAAATCTCTTAACTTAGCCTTTATCCTGATGGAGGTCAAACCATGCCCTGAAGTCAAAAACTTGATCTCCATTTGGGTGGAATCCAATGTGAATTCCCGGTGGTTTTCTCAGCTCACTCACCTATTCAATTTACCTTCCAAAAAGTTGGTGGGCTCGTTTCTAGAGGTCCATTACCAGCAAAAGTTGTTGCCTCTCCTGCAAAGACTGAAGAAGGCTAATACTGCAGTGATTGACTTCACGGATGAAGAGGCTCAAAACATTGTCAATGAGAATAACGCGTCGGACGATAAAAACCAGCCCATCAACTGGGAGTTTAAGCTGATGATCTACGATTTGCTCATCCGAATCTTGACCACGGCCAAGAAGTCTCCAGAGTTGGTGGACTCGCTCCGCCCAAGAATACAGGAGATAGTCAGATTGTCCTTTATAGGCACTACGTCGACCATCCTGCAAATTAAGTCTAAGGGTGTGGACTTACTTGACAAGGCATTGGAGATCTTTGGTCATTTGGAAGACCCTCTTTACCCAGGAGTATCCATTTTGGAGCAGCAACAAGCGCAAGTCATAAGTGCGTTGATCCCATGTTTTGGTTCAGAAAGTGATGCTGATGTGATCGTCAAGGCCATTAATGTTTCGTCCAAATTCATCAACTTGCCCAGAATCAAGTTCTACTCCAAGCAAAGAATCTTGAAAACCATGATTTACCTCTTGGAGGAGATTTCATCTGGCAAGTTCCTCAAGTTTGTGTTTTTGGAGTCGATGGCAGAGTACGGCAGGAAGGCCATTCAATTGTCGATCTTGAACTGCTGGGCCGTCTTGCAGATCAGTTTAACGGATTCGGATGATACAGAATCCGAGTTCAACGAGATCTTGAATAAGTACTCCAATCTCTTGATCTCTCTTTGGATTTTGGTGCTTAAAGATCTTTCCAGCACGAAATACAACCAGCCCAAGTCGAAGGAGCTCGAGTTGTACTCCAATTACTGGCTCAGTTTTGTTGGGGTGCTTAGTTTGATTTTGGAGAAAGATCACTCTTTGATTGGCGAGTTCTTGAAGGATGACGAGGAGAGCTTTTTCTTTGTGTTGTTCTGTCAGTGTTCAGAGTCATTGATCAAGAACCAGAACGTGTATCCCGTGTTAGTTTCCGTCAACAGACTCATCAAGAGTCCTGCATTGATCAAGACCCTCGTCAAGGAAGAGATCTTCGGCGAAGTGATTGACTTGTTGGACCGCTTGATCTTGATGCAGGATGACTATGACATCAAGACCAAAGTCATTGAAACAATCAGCATTTTGTTCCGTATGATCTCGTCCCTCGATGTTCCAGATACCGCGTTGGAAAACAGACAGTTCGAGCTTTTGAGAGTGGCCATGTTGCCTCTTTTCGAAAACTTTCCCTTCTTACGCCAAGACTTCAATCCCGATGACCCATCCCATCAGCTTCTTGTGAAGAAGTGTACACGGGGAAGCAATCTTTTATTGACCCGGACTCAGATGGCAGCGCTCGTGCCTATGATCAGTGGGTTTTCAGGCGACGCTAGGGCAGACTTGTTTTCGTGCATGTTGTACATGTTCTCCAAGTTCTATGAGTTTGACAATAGCTCTTTGATCGGAAACATCTTGCCGTTCTTGAAGGTGATTGCTACAGAAGTTAGGGACATGAACGACAATATGTTGAGACCGTTCCTTACTATCTTGAGCTCTTACGACACTTTTGGGCCTACTCACAACTTGAACACATACTTGATCACCATGATGATCTGTGTGACCCAAGGAAACGTGGAGTTGACCAATGACGAACGGGCGCAAACGGTGGATGTGCTTTTGCAAGGGCTTTCCGATAGTGAGTTTGCATCGACATGTGTTCAATCGATCAAATCATTGATTTCGTGTATCCACCCCGAACGGAGCACCATCAATTGGATGATGAGAACCATCCTCAAGAAGCTTTTGCTTTCATTCGCTCAAAAAGACGATAGTGTGGACTCAAAGGTCAAGTTTGAAATCGTGTTTTTGTTTACTCAGCTGGGCATGCTCGATACCCCAGAAAAGACCACCTCGTTCTTTTCCATCGTGGTGCCTCTCGTGCTCCAGTACGAGGGTGACTTGAGTGAGGAGTACCTCCATGACAAGTTGATGTTGCTCTTAAGACACAGTCCGGAGAGTTTCAAGAATACGGTGAATGAGTCATTGAGTCCGGCTCAAAGAAGCTTGGCAGAAAACATTCTCAAATCCAACCAGCCCACCGAGCACGACACTGGCCTAGAGCCGGCGATCGAATTGAAGACTTTTGGATAATCCCGCAAATAAACGACTAAGCCACGAACCTATCGTAGACTCCGAAGCCCACAACATTCTACAATACTACTCTATACAAGAGTGAGCAGCATATTGATCCTTTACTCAAAAGTCATTATAATAGAATTCCCATAGTAGATTAAGTGAGTAGTGTAGACTATAACAGGAGTATAATGTATTAGTTTGCTGTAGTTTCATAATGTAGGGCCGCGCCGGGACAAAAAAATGATTGCAGCACCACAAGTTCACACATGGTCTCCCACTGCATTACTCACTGTGGCCCTAAGTGGCTTAACTATCGTTGATCGGACGGGAACCCCACTGGTTTCCCTTGGTATGGCCGTAACATTCTAACATGTTAGGAAACGATTTCACAAGGATACTGAGATGCAAGGTATCCCGGCCGGGTAACACTTGCATATAACGTGCAGATGTTTCATGTATATACAGGGTTGCATACAACCAGTGTATATGACAGTGAGGTTTTCCTCCCTTGGATAAATCAGGGAGTTCCTCGTCTATTCTAGGTTCAATACATACCATGATAAACTATAGGACGTAAGGAAGACGTTCATTATAAGACTAACAGGTTCCTGCTAGTTCTATATACTTCTTTGCTGCTTCGGGTAATCCTTGAGGGATTTCTTGAAACAGCGGGCTTTCAGGATTGTTAGGAAAAATCCTACGAGCACTAGAATTGAGTACTTAGTGTCGGTAGATTCTACTAACGAGGCTTAGCTTAGGCTCAGCCTCAAACCATACCACTCATGAGTATGAGATGGTGTGGAAGATAGTATTCAAGGAGACTTGAATACTGGGCGCTAAGGCACCATGCAAGTTGACGCATGTGATCTGCCCGCGCTAGGGAGAATTCCTGATAAGGACTTCTCCGGGCTAATGTGAAACATTGCGATGTTTCACATCCTCAAAGCCCGCTGTTTCAAGAAATCCCTCAAGGGTTACCCGAAGCAGCAAAGAAGTATATAGAACTAGCAGGTTCGCTTGGTAAGATGAATACCCAGGGATCCCTCTAAGGCATATTATAGTATTCGAATATACAACTGATATAACTTTGTTTCACAAATCCCAAAGTCCTGCTCAAGTTCTAACACAACCGAAAGTAATTTTTTTTGCTTTGCCTGATAATCTTTTACTTGCCTATTTGGTCTACTGTGCTATTTTGATTTACAGGCAGAATCCATCTGATATAACTTACTGAGTACTTATTAATTGGCTTTATAAAGTAAACCATTACATCATCATAGATATGTGGACAGCAGATATTCGTTTAAGCCCATTTGATTGAATCCATAGGTCACGTGACTTGACCGATTTATACTAAATGTATTCACATTCATGGTGTTCATGAGCCCAAGTATTCCGATGATGACATCTAGGCAATCAGACTAAATCACGAGTATAGAATATCCAGATGTTATGAATCAATAATCCCCGTTCCTAATTTGCTTCTTACCTCAAGTGCAACTCTACTGAGCCACTTTTACTACAATAATACCATAGCATATACACTGACAGCTTGAAGGTTACTCTAATAACTAGTACTCTTAAACTTAGCTTCTTCTCGTTCTTTTTAATGAAGCTTTCTCTTCATGATGAGCTACTCTCATTCACCACCCACCACTCACTGGCCTTACTGTATACTTTCAATAAAAGATTATCGATCCCAATTATTACTTCTTTTATAATCACTATTAATAAAAACACGGACACATATTAAATACTCGATATTACTGGAGTGTACCACCTGGTGTACGGGTGTGCCTCGCACTGGTTTAGTGTATCAACGATCTCTTCGTCTAAACCCACATGTTTCTTGCCCATCTCTTGGCACTATTGCCACTCCTAGTATGGGTGCAAGCCAAAACACATGAGTTCCATTTTAATGTGTCGCTCATAACCGCCAACCCAGACGGGGAGCACGAGAGATCCGTGATTGGCATCAATGGCCAATGGCCTAACCCCATCATCCGGGTCGCCAAGCATGATCGAGTGATCATTCACCTCCAGAACAACATGCCAGACAGAAATACGTCGCTACATTTCCATGGGCTCTTCATGAATAATACGAATTCGATGGATGGACCCGAGCACGTGACCCAGTGTCCTATTCCACCGGGCCATACTTTCGTCTATGACTTCACCGTGGAGCAGACCGGTACTTACTGGTACCACTCGCACCTGGGTGCTCAATATAGTGATGGGCTCCGGGGAATGTTTATAATAGAGGAACAGTCCAAAAAGGACTACCCTTTCGACTTCGATGTGGAGGTGCCTTTATCGGTATCGGACTACTACCATTTGGAGTCATCCGAGATTATGAAATCCTTCAAGTCTAGGTATAACCCCACGGGGGCAGAGCCCATTCCTCAAAACTCCTTGTTCAACGAGTCCCGGGGTGTTACGTGGTCCGTGCTTCCTGATACCACCTACTACCTCCGAATCGTCAACACGGGCATGTTCGTGAGTCAGTACTTGTACATCGAGGACCATGAGTTTACCATTGTGGAAATCGATGGAGTTTACGTGGAGCCAGTCACGGTGGATTCGCTTTACATATCCGTAGCCCAGAGGTACGGAGTTTTGCTCAAATCCAAGAAGTCTCCAGCCCACAACACCTTCCGGTTCGTCAACGTGTTGGACGAGCCCATGTTGGACTCTTTGCCTGAAGACTTGAAGATCATCTCCACAAACTACATGTCATACTCACAGTCAGACAAACTTCCATCTCCTCTCCCCAATGGACCAAACAAGTTTGACAAGTTGATTGAAACCCTCAAGCCTATTGATGACTTCAACTTGAGGCCAATGGAAAAGCCTTATTTGTATGATGATGCAGACTACCAGGTGGTGCTCAACTTCACGATGAATAACTTGGGTAATGGTGTCAACTATGCATTTTTCAACAACATCACTTACACGGCACCCAAAGTGCCCACCCTCTACACCGTGTTGTCCAGTGGGGAGTTTGCTGACATACCAGCAATCTATGGCTCCAACACCAACACTTTTGTGTTGCAAAAGGATGAGGTGGTGGAGATTGTGCTCAACAATATGGACCCTGGTTTGCACCCTTTCCATTTGCATGGACACACTTTCCAGCTCATTTCTCGTTCTGAAGGTACAGATGACGAAGAAGAACCTCAGATCTACAACGCTCTGAACCCAGAACACACCAAGTTTCCAAAGCATCCAATGATGAGAGATACGGTTATGGTGAATGCAAACGGATTCATTGTTCTCCGGTTTAAGGCAAATAACCCCGGAGTATGGTTTTTCCACTGTCACGTGGACTGGCACTTGGAGCAAGGTTTGGCCGTGACTTTTGTTGAAGCCCCATTGGAGATTCAGCAAAACCAAAAAGCTATTGATAAGTCCCATTTCGTTGCTTGCCATGACCTCAACATTCCTGTCCGGGGAAACGCCGCAGGACACTACGGAGACTCCAGAACCGAATGGCTCAATTTGGAGGGAGAAAACGTGCAGTTCAAACCCTTGCCTCCCGGATTTACCAGTAAAGGCTACACGGCACTTTTTGTGTGTGCATTCGCAGCGGTGTTCGGAGTGTACTCCATCTACCAATACGGCATAGAAGACATCAACACTGATGAGGCGGACGGCGTGGTGGCCAAGTTATACCAGATTCTCAAGGAGCACGATACTCCTGAGCGCAACGCCATGCTTGTGAATAACGAGCCCAACCACAGTATATAAAAAAGACTAAACAAGTCTATTAGAGTCTATTTAGAATATATTATCCACAGTATGTCGTTGTATGCAGTCCTGGCCTTATCGCGAGAATACTCCACACTCAAAAACCCTCAGCACTCGTCAACCCCCCACTAGACAGAGCCAACAGTAACTCCATATTCGTCTCGATGTCACAACTATTTTTATTGGCATTTGGCAAAAAGCTCACGCCGCAAGAGCGGCTCCGAAAAAACCAAAGGGCCCTCGAGAAAACACAACGTGAGTTGACCCGGGAAACAGCCAAGTTACAGCAGCAGGAAAAGAAGCTCATGCTGGACATCAAGAAGTCGGCCAAGCTGGGTCAGATTGCAAGTGCCAAGATCCAGGCCAAGGACTTGATCCGCACGAAAAACTACATTGTCAAGTTCAACTCCATGAAGGCTCAATTACAGGCCATTCTGTTGAGGATCCAATCGGTGAGGAGCAACCAGCAAATGGCCACGTCCATGCGAGATGCCACACGTTTATTGCTGGGAATGAACAAGCTGATGAATCTTCCCCAGCTTTCACGAATCGCACAGGAATTCTCTAAGGAAAACGACCTCATGGACCAGAAACAGGAGTTTATGGACGATGCTATTGATGACGCCATGGAGATGGATGAGGATGGATTGGGCGAGGATGAGGCTGCAGACGAGATCTTGACCAAGGTCTTAGATGAAATTGGTGTTGACTTGAATACCAGCTTAAAGGATACGCCCAACCTGATAAATGTGGAGCAAGAGCAAAACAATAGGGTGGCCCAGGCCGTGGGTAATGATGAGGATGACTTGCAGGCCCGTTTGGACAGCTTGAAGAAGTGATTACTTAGCTATGATGGTACGTTCACTGCCACATATCACTACTTCCTCATCTAGTACTATTAGATCTATCAATTACATAGTACAGTTCTCTAACTACCACTTTGTACTATATCGAAGAACTAATAATGGATGAAGATTGTTTTTCATGGATAAATACTTTATCTTATCACTATGGTGGTGCACTGCACATTGAGGATCTAACATTTAGTGGTGGAGTTATATACCAGAGCTAGTTTGAAATGAAGACATTGAGACAAAAAAATGGGCTCTTTCGATTCATCTGCTATAATAAATTTCAATGTAAGATAAGATGGACCAGACTATATACATTATAAATACACTAGTTGATGAACATCCATGAACACAGAATATCTAGATGTACTTCTTCTCGGCCAAGTAGTCGATGATGACCTTGGCGGACTCCTCGATGCTCTGGTTGTCATAGTTCTTCAAGTGGATTTCTGGCTTCTCAGGTGCTTCGTATGGGGCAGAGATTCCCGTGAACTCCTTGATGATTCCCTCACGGGCCTTCTTATATAAACCTTTGGGGTCTCTCTTTTCTGCCACTTCCACAGGAACATCCACATACACTTCCACAAAAGGCAAATCGTCCTTCTCGTGCAACTCTCTGGCTGTTCTCCTGTCCTGGATGTATGGACTGATGAACGAGGTCAAGGTCACACAGCACGAGTCAGTAAAGAGCTTGGCCACCTCGGAGATTCTTCTGATATTCTCGTTACGGTCGGCCTCGGAGAATCCCAAGTCCTTGTTCAAGCCAAATCTGACATTGTCTCCGTCTAATCTGTAGGCGTTGAGACCCCTCTGCAACAATGCTTGCTCAATGGCACAGGCAATGGTGGACTTACCACTGGCAGACAAACCAGTCAACCACACAGTGACACCTCTTTGTTTTCTGAAGGTAGCTCTTTCGTCGTGCGTCAAGTTCTCGTGCCAGGTGATGTTGGTTGCCATGACGGTTTAGGAGTATACTAGTATTTAGATTCTTACACCAATGGCTATCTCTGGATTGCAAAAGTCTATGTAACAATTGCACGTGACCGCCGCGCAGCGCATTGCATCATGCCTTACGCCGATAAGCTTCATTTCAGTACAGCACTAGAGACCCTGCTAGGTGACATACATAATATAGAGAATAAAGTAGTTGTATAGTGTTTTAGAATGTTTTTTATTATATGAAGTGATTTGGTCGTTGAGTTTTATCATTTCACTATTTTGTTCGTGACTCGTAGTACCCATTTTTAGAATCTCGGCGCAGTTTATCTCACCCTTTTAATTAATCTGTGAGAATATGCAAATCAAAATAAATTACAGAATCGTGTTTAAAATCAGGAAAGCAAGAAAAAAGAAAACTGGCCTCCCAGATAGATTAAGCAAGATTTTTTGTATTAGTTGTTATTATTAAAGCATTTTCTAGAAGGTGCATACTATTCTAAACTGGGTATCACTCACTACTACCAGTTACTCACTACATTAACTACCTATACATTATACCTCTTATATATATTAGACACACCATTAATTTTGATTGAAAGTCCTTTTGATTCTACTAGTTATGTCACACTTGATTTCCTAAGAGTTGGAATGGAGCATGGGAGTTTGGGTGGACCGGAAGAGGGCAGTTCCGGGGCTTATATCCAGTTCCAACCTATTGACCCAGGTCATTTAATTCCCACAAAAAAAAAATTGCCTTATTTTGGAAACTAGAAGACTAATTATATGTTGGAGATAACTATACCAGGACTAGAACTTTCAATCTGCTGTATGGACGGCCCGGACCCAGTGCCACGAAAGAGTCACGTGACTATTTACTCTTCCGAGGGTCTTCTATTTTTACGACCCCATCCAGTATTCTCTTTGACACGAGTATAACTTTTAGTGATTTTACAAGTGTAAAAGTCAATTGATATTTTAGTTTAAAAACTTGGGTCAAATAGTGTACAATGCCAAGGCTCATAACCCATGTCTAACTTGATAAAATGAATTTCTCCTAAAACAAAAAAAAAACAAACTTCATCTACCTATACGTAATTTCCAATGTCAAACACCAAAAAAAAAACATGTTGTTGATCTTGAAAGCTCAGACCAAATTATATGGTGATGAACAGTGTGCCAAAGCCATGGTCGACCGCATCAATACATATACATCGCAGTCACTTTGACTTCGCGACTCGCAATTTCCACCAACTACTCCATGTCTCTTCACACCACCGAACTCGACGGCATCTTGCCCCTTGTGGCCAGGGGAAAGGTCAGAGATATCTATGAGATTGACGCCAAGACGCTTCTTTTCGTGGCCACAGACCGGATTTCCGCCTACGACGTGATCATGTCCAATGGTATTCCTGCTAAGGGTAAGATCCTTACTCAATTGTCTGAGTTCTGGTTCGACTTCTTGTCTTCGGAGGTGCCTAACCACTTGTACTTGCCTGCAGGAAGCCCCAATATCTTCAAGCACTTGCCTTCCAAGTTGTCTGAACCCAAATACAGAGAACAGTTGGAAGGCCGGTCTTTGATTGTCAAGAAGATGAAGTTGATCCCACTAGAGGTCATTGTGAGGGGCTACATCACCGGTTCGGCGTGGAAGGAGTACAAGACCTCCAAGACTGTGCATGGATTGCCTATCGATGCTGAATTAAAGGAGTCCCAAGAGTTTCCTACGCCTATCTTTACCCCATCCACTAAAGCTGAGCAGGGAGAGCACGACGAGAACATTAGCCCGGAGCAGGCCGAGAAGATTGTGGGTAAGGACTTGTGTGACAAGTTGGCCAAGCTTGCCGTAGACTTGTACTCCAAGGCTAAGGAGTTTGCCAAGAGCAAGGGCATCATCATTGCTGACACCAAATTTGAGTTTGGTTTGGATGAAAGCGACAACATTGTGTTGGTGGATGAGGTTTTGACGCCAGACTCGTCTAGATTCTGGAATGCTTCCACATATGAGGTTGGCAAGGGCCAAGACTCCTACGATAAGCAGTTCTTGAGAGACTGGCTCACCTCGAACAACTTGAACGGCAAGGACGGTGTGGCTATGGATGAGCTGATTGCCATCAGAACCAAGGAGAAGTATGTGGAGGCTTTTGAGGCCCTTACAGCCAAAAAGTGGACTGAATAAGACCAGAACGTAACTATATTATTAGGACTATATGAATGAATCACTACGACTCGAATCGGCGGTTTTGCCTCATGTACTGCTCCTCGAACTCGGGGGTATTTCTTTTCTGTAGATGAAGTCTCTCGAATTCGTCGGTGATTCTTTTTTTGACGTTTAGATTGGGCCTAATGGGTGACGTCAGACACGTTTCGATATCTGGCTCGGTATTTCGAGACCTCAAGGGCGTCCGTCTCTGGGGCAGGCCCAATGCTTTCAGATTGGAGGAGTATTGCTGATGTGATTGATGTGATGGTGGATATGATGGCTGGTGTGAAAGGTGTGAAGGCTGATGGGACCCATTATGCAGGTAGTTGGGAATGTTGATGCCGAGATGTGGAGTCTGGGTCAGGAAGATGGGGCGCTCATCCAGTAGTTCCCGTGGTCCTTTGGGCTTGGTGGTGGGTTGGGTCCTCTGTTTTCTTTCCATAGATGAAGAAGACGAATTGGACTTTTTGCGCACGAGACCTTCTATCTCCAGAGGGCTTTTCTTGGCCGCTAGGATCTCAGAAAGACGGGCCTGCACGCCTTGCTCCACCACATGCTTGAACTCTCGTTGGTAGTAGAGGCGCAAGTCCTTGCCCTCTTGGTCCATGATGCGCTTGCGCATTTCAAACTCCTCCACGAGCTCCTTCTCCAACTCTTCTCTTTGTAGGGCGAGTTTCTTCTGTAGAGAATTGTAGTCGTGTTCAAGTTCCTTTTTTCGGATGGCGATTTGACGGTCTGCTTCTAGCTTTTGCGTGTGCATCTGTCTTTCTAGCTCCATTTTTTGGGTGTGCATCTGCCTCTCGAGCTCCAACTTCTGGGTACTGACCTTTCTCTCAAGCTCAGCTTTTTGGGAATTGACCTGTCTCTCTAGCATCTTCAAAGCACTCTCTCGCTCCTCAATAGCTTGTAAGTTCAGCTCTCTCTTTTTAAGCTCGTTGCTCTTTATGATGAGCTGGCTCTGGAAATCCTTAAGGGTATCGTTGAACTCGCGGAGCTCCATTTCCTTGCGGAACATTTTGATGGAGATGGTCTCCAATAACTCGTGGCACGTGGGCCGTAGCTCAGGGTCCACAGTGATGCTGTCTCTGATGATATTCCTCAAGGGCTGAGAATACACCTCAGAGATCTCGGGGATCTTGCCGTGGCGAATCCTGGTTTGGAGTTGGAGGTGGGTTTTTGCCTGGAAGGGTGGGCTGAGATTACACAACTCGAACAAAACACACCCTAACGACCAGATATCGCATACGGGCGAGTATGGGTTATCCATGAGCACCTCGGGCGACATATAGTATGGAGTGCCCACATAAGTTTTGGCAAAGTCATTAGAGGAAGTGAGCATTTTGGCAAGTCCAAAGTCACCGAGTTTGATGGTTTTGCGGCTGTCCAATAGAAAGATATTTTCGGGCTTAATGTCTCTGTGGATGATCACGGTTTCGGAGTTGATGGCAGGCTCACTAGACACTTCTGCAGAACCAGAAAAAAGATTGACCTTCTTAGAGTCCACTCCGTAGTGGCACTTGTGCAAGGCCAAAAGCGTCTGCACCAAAACCTCCCATATGAACTCCTCCGGCACGGTATCGGCGTTCTTCTTAAATGTGGAGATCACCTGGCCCAAGTCTCCGCCGTCACAGTATTCCTGGTAGATGTGGATGGCCTTTTTATCGGGCACGTGGTCGTGTCGGAGGTATTTGACGATATGGGGATGGTTGAGTTCCCGGAGGATACGAAGTTCGGAGATGATATGATTCCGTTCCTGGACGTTCATGGACGTGTACTCGATCTCCTTCCGGACGAGAATGGCTCCGTTATCACGTTGACGGACCTTTCGAACCGTTCCAAAGGACCCCTTTCCAATCACCTCAAGCGGCTCGTATTCATCGGCAATAGATGCCATGGCCGGATACGTCGAAGCCATGGCAGGAACGTTCAAAGCTGGCGTGGATGGGGAATGGCTGGTGAATTGATAGCGACAAGCGGAATGAGATTAATTGTTTGGGAATGCGGGCTGTGTAGAGATTTCTCGATGTTACGTAGACTCAATCTGGGCCTGGTTCAAAGTGTAGATTATGGTGTTCTGGAAACATTGTGAGCAGGTGAGTGTTTGGAAAGTCACCCAAAAGAGTAATGTGATGTGACCGTTTCGCGGTGCCATCGCCGGCCTGGGGTAATGCGCACCTTAATAGATTAGGACATACTACAATGGCATAAATACAATGGATAAAAATATTCATGTATTGTTAGTGTGACTACTCTATAACTGGTGTTTCCAGTTAGCCTAGCCGTTCTTCCAAGTTAAGTAAAGTTGGTATGGCATAGTGTGGAATTGTTGGTATGGTATGGTCATTCTAGTATAATCTGTATGGCTAGTCGATTGCAATTCAAATCCTACCACTAGAAATACCTGAGTACTGAAACATTAATTACGTGTCCAAACATCTGTTCTAATTCCTTAAGTACACTAGTCATTTGGTGGGTTTGGTGAGGGAGACATCTTGTGTGTCCTCTCAGACGGTACCGAACGATTGATAAAAAAGAGATAGACTGGTACACTTCACTTAGAGCAGTGAACCTTACCTAAAAAGTGAAAAGATAGAGTGATATGTATAGTGAGTATTACTATTACTTGCCGTTCTACCAAGCACTTGTCAATAGCTTTCGAAGTCGTTTACCTGCATATAATACATATTTTTATCGTACATATTTGTAAGGACAATGCTTTCAGTATGGAGTCACAAGGCTTACAAAGAGACCCATGTAGATAATCAAAGGGATGTACTGGAAAGCCGTAGATACTGTTTAAGTAAACCAACAGAGCAACTTTCGTTTTATACCCAAGCGTAAGTTGGGTGCGAAATTAGGCCTTTGGGTCCTTAAACCGGTCTTTTCATGACTCTTTTTGTAGCTCTCTAGTCTTTTCTCATATGCATCCAACTATAGCCATGAAGAATTATATTGGCCTAAACTCTATCTAATTAATACTACTTATACTTCGACACGATCTCAGTACTTAGTGCTGATACACTGATGCTTACACTAGTTCACACTAGAGCTCGTACATTACTCATACAACTACTATAAATGATTGGTAATAAGACTTGGTCAGTGTAAACTGCCTTTTACTCTACTTGAAATTCCTGTATTCTATATTGAATTGCCCTAAATCTATTTTATTCTCACCACGATATCTTGGCCACAAAGCCCTTAGGATACTTTCTAGCACACCACTTCCTCATCTCGTCATATGAAAGTACCATCACACCAAACCCAAGCGAGATGAAGTAGTACTCCACAGGCACAGGAGCAGTTCCCATGGCCTTGTTGATGGCAGGAATGTAGTTGACAAAGAAAGTCACTGCTATCGTAAATGGAATGGTGATGAACAAGTACTTATTCTTCAAGGGCGTGTGCTGGACAATGCTCAAATAACGAGTTCTCATGGCCAACAAGTTGAAGCACTGCATGATGACCAAGTTGTTGAAATAGATGGACGATGAGGTGTTGATGGCGTCCGTCACGTGCGGGAGGCTCAAGTAGGTGCCATAGCTCAACGAGAAGTCCGAGAAGCTGAAGCCACTTCTTTGTAGGTTGATGAAGCCAAGCAAAAACGACGTGAAGCAGTAGAAAGCTCCCACAGTAAAGTAGGAGTGCAAGAGAAGTTTTCCATCCACCAACTTCTCCTTGGTCACGCTTCGTGGTGGCTTGAGAAGAAGGTTATTCTCTCCTTCCTCATAGGCCAAGATAATGGCATTGGCACAATCCGTAATGCACGAAATCACAATCATCAAAAAAGATGATAACATCTGAGGCATTCCACAGAGAACATTCAAAAGCACCGGCCAGAGCTCCGAGTACGTGCCTGCAGGAAGCAAGTACCCCACTGTTTTCTTCAAGTTTTGGAACAAGAGTCTTCCAAAGCGTAAAGCTTCGATGATGGAGTTGAACAAAGCATCATCAGATTCTCCATCATTCATCAAGATCAAGTCCGAGGCTTCTTTGGCAATATCCGACGCATTGATCAACGAGATTCCCACATCTGCCTGTTTCAAGGAAGGTGAGTCGTTGATTCCGTCTCCGGTCATTCCTATAATCACCTTGTGTTTCTGGAACTGCTTGATAATCAACAACTTGTGTTCGGGCGTGGTCCGGGTGAACACTAGTTCCTTGTAGCGGACCAAAATGGACCACTGGCTCTCGGTCAACTTGTTGATATCTGGACCAGTCACACTGACAGCTCTTTCAATGACTGGGGGTACTTCAACGGCATGTTCTTCAACCAAATCCTGTGCAACAAGATCCTTGTAGTCATCCACATCCTCGGTAACGATTCCAATCTGCTTGGCAATGGAAAGTCCCGTGAGTTCGAAGTCTCCTGTGATCATGACGGTTTTGACGCCTGCCTGTCTCAATTTGTAGATCACTTGGTCGATATTTTTCCGGGGAGAATCTTCAATCCCGTACATTCCAATAAACGTCAAGCCACTGGTGATCTCGCTTCGTAAGCTTGTGATGGTGTCTGCACTCTTGGAGAGGTCCATAGATTCCGTGGATACCATTTTGGACGCCAACAAGATGACTCTTTTACCTCTGCGGGACCATTCTTGCTGAATATCCACCAAGCTCTGCTTCGTTTTCTGGTCCATCTTCTCTTCGCTGCATCCTGCTCCTTGGGGCTTGAGGATGAATTCACAGCTCTTCAAGAGGATATCAGGAGCTCCTTTCACCGTTAAGAGACCACTTCTCTTAGCAGCCTTTGTAGGCATATCCACACCTATGCGGTGCCAAATGCGGTCAGCCGTGGGGTTTTCGCGAGCCTGCAAGAGCTTGGCCATATACTTGTTCTTTGAGTTGAAGTTTATGGCGAAAGCAGAGCTCCATTCCTTTTCAAACATTTCCCGGGGCTGGATTCGAGACGCGTACTCAAAAACAGCTTTATCCGTAGCATTTCCCACGATTTGGCCTTCGTCCGAAAACATCGCATCATTGCACAACGACGAGATGGTGAGGAAGTGATTGGTAAGAGCATTATTGCAGTTGACAAAGTCGCCCTTTTCCTCCAGGTCTTTGAGCGACATGGTATCAGAACCTTGGCAAACATCCGTTACCGACATGGCGTTTTTGGTCAAGGTGCCTGTTTTATCAAAACACAAGACGCTAACTGCCCCCAAAGTTTCTACCACAGACAACGACTTGCACATGATCTTGTTCTTCCGCATCTGATTGGCCGTGATGATCAAGCATGTGGTCAAGGCAACAGGTAAACCTTCAGGAATGAAAGAAACCGCAACTGAAACAATGGAAATAATCAAAGCTGGTACACTGATCCAGTCGTGGTGAACATGTCTCAACCAGGCAGCCCAAACCACAATCACCACAACAGATAAAATCACGATGATAGACGAGGTGAAGATCACAAACTTGAGGATTTCCCATTGCAAAGGACTCAAGCCTTTCTTGGGTGCAGAGGTCAATTTGGCGATGGTACCGAAAATAGTCTCGTCTCCAGTTGAAACCACCAACCCCATGCCGGATCCACCCACAATATATGTTCCTTGCATTGCAATACAGGTACTTTCCAAGTAATTTGAGTTGGCGGGGTCTGCAGCATCGGAACCGGCTATGGCCTTAGATTCTCCGGTCAAAATCGACCTATCAAAAGCCAAATCCGCAGAAGCTTGAAGAATCCTCAAGTCAGCAGGAACCTTTGAGCCAGCAGTAAGCCGTACAATGTCTCCTGGAACCAAATTCTTTGATTCCGTGGTGACAGTGGAGCCATTGCGCACAACCATAGTTTCCAAAGGGATCATATCGTGGATAGAATCCATGACCCTAGAACTTGAGTAGTCCTGGAAGAAATTGAAAAGCGCCTGCAAAAGAAAAATGGCAATCAAAATAAGACCTAGCACCAAGTTGGAGACCTGAGGGGCAGGCTCACCAAGAGGCTTCCAGCACACGATACAGAGAATACCAGCCGTAAGAAGCAAGGAGCCAAACCCACCGAAAAAATACACGAAAAGCTTGTGCAAAAGACGGTTGGGTGGCTTGGACTGCACATTGGGCCCGTGGGTCTTCCACTTGGCAGCATATTCTTCCTCACTTAAGCCCGAGTCCAAGTTGGTGTTCAACTTCTCAGCAATCTCCTGTGGTTTCTGAGTGTGAAACGTAAACGAGGTGAATTTGCTGGAGGCATTCTTCAAGTTGCCACCTTCCTCGATATCGTTGTCGATCCGGTGGGAAATCGTCTTGTAGATTGCAGGCAAGACCTTATCAGGCGAAACCCTTTCCTTCTTTGGGAAAATAGACTCCCTGTCCAAGCTCTTTCCCCTACTATTTCCCCTGCTGACATTTCTGCGAAGTCGATTCAAAGGACGACCACGTTCGAGGTCGGGTGCAAAGGAAATGGGTGACCGGACATCACTCACACACTCCTCATCCCAATCTTCTTTCCGAATAGATTCGCTTTCCATTTCAATTCCAAAAAGTTTTGACGTTCAGAGGCACAAGAGTAGACTTCGATTAGAGTTCGAGGTTAGAGTAAGAAATTAGAAATTCAAGTGATACTGGATAGCTTTATATGACTTGCCAGAGCTTACCAGACCTAAGAAGCAACATAGGAGCTAAATCCCGCAAAAGCCTACCAATGAAACACGTCTGTTTCAACACATGAGGGATTATTTACAAGCAGGCTGGGTTTGCAGGAGAAGAAGAAGACGTGAAGCCATAGACAGCTCATGCAGCAGGGCCTAAAGAAGAAGAGAAAGAGCGTATAGGAGCTGTGTGCAGTAGCAACAGAAGAAAGTAAAAGGTCCTATCTCAAGCAAGGAGAAACACAACGAAAAGCGAAAAAGACGGTGCGAAAATTCAGTGCTGGGGCAAGGATGTAATCTCAAAAACAGCGAAATCCAGACGGTGCTCCAATCCCGACTTTTATGACATGGTGTTTTCCCCACTGGCAAGTGGTGAAAATGTCTCAAAATTCCTTATCACAGCCTCGCGCACTGGTGCGCGATTTCCCCATCATGACGTATGCGTCTGTTCAGCCATTGGTCCTCAGTAAACACTGAAAAAACTGCAGCCTGTTTCGGATTACAGATTTACAACCAGAGTAGTGCACAACCGAATTATACATGGTCCCCTATCCCCTAAGTAGTCGTAGAATAATTATTAGTACACGATTAGAGCATACTGGAGTAGTACGAGAATAGAGTAGTGAGAAGTGAGAACAGAAGTGCAGAGTGGAGTGGAGTGGAGTAGAGTAGAGATTGGTGACTGTAGTGGGTAATACCTGGTACACGGGCACGTGACTAGAATGAAACAAGTGAATGTGAAACAGTACTTTTACGAAGACCAAGCGCAAGGCTCGAGTGCTAGGAAAATGCCTCGATTCTGAATCTGGCATTTCCTTTTCGAGCCCTCCCTCGTGGTGCGGGATTTTTCACGCGATGGAAATCAGACTCTCCAGCATTTCCTCACTGAAATCTCCCGCGAAATTTTCAACGCACTGTACTCCCTACTTTACTACTTTACTCTATTAGTACTCTACTACCATACATACTATTGTACTGTAGTACTTATTTTCTATAGCGCAAATACTATAGTATACTTATTTTATTCTAATCTACTGCTTACATACGCTGCTTCTCTACTCTGCTCCTCTGCTCTACTCCTCTGCTCTGCGCCTCTGCTCTACTATCTCCTACTACTCTACTCCTCACTCCTCCACTCTATTTCTACTGTACTAATGTGCTACACTACGCACTATACTAATATACCATCTACACACTGTGCATCAAATTTGCGTATCTAGTACAATTTGAAACTAATATTGATGGTCTTGGGAAAGAATTAAATACTCCTTGAGTTAGTGCTTCTTAAATAAAATAAGGATGGTCGCCTGAGGACTGACGTCATCCGGAACCAGCCACATGCACTCATTCACTTCCCTCATTTCGCACACATCTAGATTCGCCTCATATTATTCTGCTCCTACCACTCTACCATACTACACTACACGATAATCTTTTACAAGAGTTCACCACATGAAGCCTGGATCATGTTACAAGTAGAAGTGTGAAAATAAGTAGTTTGAGTAGTGGTGCTCCATAAGTGAGCAGCTGAGTCTAGTATATATAGAGGAAATGTCTTTGGCTGGCCACTACTACCTACCACTGGTGCTAAACAAGCTGCCACACAAGCTGCTTGCTACCATTTAGCCAAAAATTCTGTTTGGTTTTCATAGATTCTTAGTACAATGTAGTGGTCCATTGGAGCCGCCAAGAAGCCTTGAGGAAGATTGCTGGCTGGAACCAAGCACCAGGGCGTGCGCCTCACAATAGCTAGTAAAAATGGAGCTACCACAAGAGTAATTCGACGTTTTGAGAAACGAACCTAGAAATCCAAAATGGTTTCAATAGTGAAAACTAAAATACTATTTAGATTACATTGCTACAGTTTTACTCTGTTGAGTTTGGTCCTTGTGCAGGAAAACGGCCCTAACTGCGAGCTCTTCCAGTATGAGCCCAACAAAGACCAGAGAGAGAAGTCAGTAGCAGTCAATTGTGTGACTCTGATCAAGAACCAATTGTTTTGAAGTAGCCGAATAGTCGTGTTTTAGAAGTAGGCGTTTGGAAATGGCGTTTTAGAGATAGACAATGTTTTATGAAAGAATGTAGCAGTACTGTACACACCTGAAGTGGTCCATGTTGTGCTTTGTCATCTAATAACTCATAAATTGGAAGGATTATCTCTAAACTATACTCGACCCCCAACCTCGTCTCTTCTTCCTTCAGTTCCCGCCCGCTCCCTTTTCCGCAAGACGTCATCCACTTTCCGTCTATTCCTGCATATCACTGTTTCATCTGCCTTGCTTACATGCAGTCACATGGAACATGCAGTACATCAGAGTGTAGATTCTTTAACTCCAGCTCAGCTAGGAATGCTGGGGAATCAGGTGGCCCATAGAGTAATCATGGTTTAAGGTCCAGAGATCTCTTTTGACTGTAGGATACGGATCTTATTGTTTCATCAAGATAAGTGAACACTTAAGTCGATGTGTTTACTTCAGACATAGGCGGAGCCTCAATGTCAGTACAAGGAGAGATCTAGGGGGTCTGGATTTGGGAGGCATCTTGGTATATCTCCCTAAGTAGAGATATTCGATAAGTTCACTTATGAAAGGTGTGGCGAAGGCCTCATTATGTATATGGGAGTCGGCCTTCACTGACCCTTGGTTGTCAGGACAACCACGGGTGGGGAAACTAGTAGAGACGTGCCCTGCAAGCCTAGAGCGCCGTGCGCGCTCTTATTCGGTGTTATTTTCCAACACAGATGTACTGATTCCTCATGTTCCAACAGTCCACCCTTACAGTATACCAGCAGATAATCCCGACAAAAGGTCAACAGCAATATCAGAAGATCCAGTGCTCATTTGAAGAAAGTCCTGAAGAATCTGACATGTATTGAAATCTACTCAAATACGTATTCCAAAGGATCTAATATTGGACACGTAATTCAATGAATGTGGACAATTTTCAATGGGTCTCCCTAAAGATACGGGACAATCTAAATAATTCCGAAGCTTAGTGTACAAGGTTTGCAAGAAGCGGGGTAATCGGAAAACGGAGCTTTAAAGCAATTTGGGAGGGGTTGGTGAAAGTGGTGAATATGGCAGGTATACGCCTGTGCAGACCGAGTGAAGCTTCCACGGTTTCAATAGACGCGTAGAAGTTAATATCAGTCCATGTTTGGACGTTTCCATCTTTTCGCGCACATTGTTATACGGAATTGTCGATAGTGAAGTCCGAGGTTTTTTCAATACGGAGGAATGCCATAATTTACCTACTGCACGTATACGAGTACTTTGAAATACTTATACTTTGTGAAATAATTAATTTCCTGCACCTACCCGAAAAGTCCTGTACTTAGCTGGTTGCAACGTGCATTGGCGTTGGCATTTGCAGCTTGCCAAGAAATTTCACGTCATGGTGGTTATCAACACCCACCGAAGGGCCGACGAAAGAGGAGTTAGTGTTTAATTTCAAAAATCCGTATTGTACAAGGGAAGAGATAACATCTGATCTTGCCTAGCGTTCATCTTCACTCATCTCGCAGCTTTACTTGCTCACTAGAGCCGGTTCCCTTGCATATAATCACACGTTCCATGGGCCCCGATATAGAGGTTATGGAAAACTCTTGGCAGCCGAGATTTAAACTTATTCCATCTTTTAGACGTTACCAAAAACTCTTGGCGGGCCATATTCCATGTCTCGGCACGCGATCGTATGACTCTCGATTCACTATAAATAAGAGCATTCGGCCCTTCCTTCAACTTTTCCCTCATCAATGAAGTTGTCCATTCTCCATCTGTTGGCGGTCATTGGCTCTGTTGCTGCCACCTCTGTGACCTCATGCCACTCACACGGCTCCGAGTTTAGGTGTATCAATACTGATGGAGTGGAGGGTCTCATCACGCCTGCTCCCAGTGCAACGGTTTCCAGCTATACCTCATGCCATACACATGGATCCGAAACCCACTGTATGAATGGATCCGATGAGGTCATGTTCAAGCCTGATGACCACTCTCATTCCGACCATGACCATGACCAGAATGAGAATGGTCATGGTCACGCACATACTGATCATGACCACGACCACGATCATGGTTCACACCAGACTACAGTTGTCTCTGGATGTCACAACCATGGTACTGCCTACATGTGCTTGGATGGCCAAGGAAGAGAAGGCCAGATCTTACCTTCCCCCACCGAAGCCCCTGAAAGCTTCACCGGGTGCCATTCCCATGCGACTGCCACATACTGCATAGATGCAAATGATAAAGAGGTTTCGTTTAATGTTGCCGAAACAGAGGAGGAGGGAGAAAAGGACTGCCACTTCCATGCTGGCGTGGAACACTGTGTGTCCAAAAACGCGGAGAAACCTACGTGTGAAAGAGTGGATAGAGACTATAATATTCCATTGCGGATCGGACTTTTGTTTGCAATTCTTGCTACATCTCTTATTGGTGTGCTCGGCCCCGTCTATATTAAGCGATTATGTCATATATCTTTGGATGGAGCTTTATTTATTGCCATGAAACAATTTGGTACGGGTGTGGTGATCTCCACGGCCTTCGTACACCTTTTGACGCATGCGTTTCTCATGTTCTCTAACCCGTGCTTGACCTTGAAGTACGAGGCGACATGTGCAGCCATCGCCATGGCTGGCTTGGTGCTTGCCTTTGTGGTGGACTTCATTTCCCGCAAATTAATCGTTCTCCGGACCGCTGTTTCTGCACCCAAATCGCTGGAAGGAGAAGATGCCAAGGATATGAGCTCAGATTCTAGTACGGAGGCCGAGATTTGCAAGCAAGATAAAATCAGCGTGCTTCTTTTGGAGTGTGGAATCATCTTCCATTCTGTTTTGGTGGGAATCACGTTGGTGGTGGCAGGAGACTCGTCTTTCATTACGTTGTTTGTGGTGATTTTGTTCCACCAGATGTTTGAGGGAATTGCTTTGGGCTCACGGTTGGCAGAACTAGAGGGTTTTTCGACCCTAGTCAAGTCGGTCTTGGGCACATGTTTTGCCATCACCACCCCAATCGGTATGGCTATTGGAATTGGAGTATTGAAGCACTTTAACGGAAATGACCCCAGCACCATTATTGCCTTGGGCACCTTGGACTCATTATCTGCAGGTGTCTTGTTGTGGGTTGGAATTGTACAGATGTTGGCACATGACTGGTTATCTGGGTCTCTTCTCCAGGCAGGAATCCTCAAGACCATCTGTGCTTCGATTGGCTTGCTTGCAGGTTTAGCTCTTATGAGTTTACTAGGCAAATGGGCATAGATAGTGGATTTTACAGTCGACCCACTATGTTAAGAGTGACTCATGACACATTAGAGCTGGTTTCAAGACAACTTAGTTGAGCCAGCAGTTTATTGGCACTAGTTTCAAGCTGGTTATTGGAACATGGCACCAGCGCGCGTCGCCATGCGGCATCTAGCGCACTAAAGCATTTATAGTGCAATCAAGAGTCAGAGTGGCTGGCTGCAAAACCAGAAACACTAAAAATTCTGGTTCAAATTTATGTTCCTGCTTTAACATCAGCCCTTTCTACAGATGCCAATAAATAATTTGTATTTACACGCATTAGTCTCAAATCGGTCAAGTTCCCACCCCCGCGTCTACCCGCAGGTCCGTCTTGGCTTTGACCATATGGTTCGAATTTCGCCTCTATTTTAAAAATATTCATGGCTATAGTATCGACTCAAATTTGAGGCTGGCCTTTTGGGTTGCATAATTAGATAGTTTATAGTTAATATATACACTTTTACAGCATAAACAAAGGTGCATCTGCCTCCCCTTACGACTGCGACGCCTCTACATATTCAAACTACTGATAGCAAGCCAAAACTAATATTGAAAGACGTAGATCATTATTTTTCGTGACACCGGACACGCTCGTCGATGATTCCTCAAGGAGGAACCATCGCACCTTATATAAACTGGTCCTGCATAGAGGAATAGAGGTCGTATTGAGGGCCGAAGGCCGCTCGACATCTGATCGACCAGTGTAGGGTTTCAGCATCCACATGGGTAGTACACTACCCATGATGGGTCTAACGAATACTACTCAATTTACCTATTAATGTGTCAAGAGATTATCTTTGGCTGAATAGTACCATAGAAAGGCCAAGGTACAGCCCAGCTCTAAGAAGTGCTGTTATATACTCCTACTAGTCGTACTATTGAGTCATAATAGTCAATATGTATCCACAAACTCACACTCTTATACCCATTTGGAAAGATTCCAAAAAGAAGGTGACGTGCACGTGACATCATCTTAGTTGTTGGAAAACAGCAATCAAGAGAGCGTTAATAGCCCACGGCTTGCGGGGTAGCAAGCAATCAGTTTTCGCAGCAATGAATTGTAGAAACAATTGTTGCAGTGGTGAAGGAAGAATCTCTCCATTATATAATGGGGACTTCGCCCCATTCTATTATTAATAACTTTAATTAACATCAACTGCCTGAGGTATACCAAGATGCCTCCAACAACCAGACCCACCAAAAAGATCTCGTATTGATGATACTTCAATGAGCACTGACAACTCTTCCCCTCCTCCTGAAGTAAACACTTCAGGGGAAGTGTTTACATATCTTGATGAGACAATGAGATCAGTGTCTTATAGTATTAGTCAATCACTGGACGTTACTCCATGGTTACTCACTGGTCCTCCTAGTGCCGCAATTGTCGTTGCGGATCTGGCGTTAACACATCTACATTAGTATTTCCTGCATATAAACGTACTATGGCCGAAAAATTAAGTCACTCAAACTCTATGGATAAGTAATTCGGAAAATCCTGTATAGGTCCCTTAAGCCTAATTCATAAATTCGTGTTTTTCGATTTTTAAGGGTTACATTAATTTATAGTGTAGACCGAAATCTACCAATTTGCAAATTAAAAGACTAAACTGTAGTTTAGCACTACAACGTAACAATTACACAACTACTACTGGACAGTAACCCATAGCTTATTTTCCTTATCAAAGAATAAAGGATACCAGTTTTATATGAAGCAATCAATGGTCGCATAACCGTCTATCACGCCTCGAAAGTTTTGTTCGTCTTTGGGTTGCTATGTCTCAAGTACTGAAAGACATGTCGCATCTCTGACTGTTGATGTATTGGAACCAGCAGGTCACGTGATGTGAGGTACGATGGGTAACGGCCGCACAATATTTTAACCCCACCTCAGAACCGCAAAGTCGCGCTCTCGATTATAAAATGGTAACCAAATTGTCCGTAAAATGCCGCAGCCATATTGGTATGAGATCCAGCTTTTTTTAAAGTTATAGGCAAGATCTTGAAAAATATACCAGCTCATTGTGCGGAGACAATGTGCGACCAAAACATTGGGGTCTGCATGTGGTTATCAATACGTGGCCCACGGAATTTACTTGATTTTAGGCTTGAATGTTTTCAGTGACTTACAGACTATCATTAGGAAAAAAGTATGTTGATACTATGTTTCTTGGTGACTAGGTCCTTTCACAATTTCTTTTTTATTTCAATTGGGGGCTCTGATACTACAGATATTGGTTTTAGTGATCTTATTGACCAAGGCGTGCACGGACAGTGCCATTGTTTTATTCCGTCCTACTGCACATTTTGCATATATTGTTCAAAGCTAAAAGAGTCACGCTGCTGGTGGTTTTGCCAAAGAAGTGCTTGGATAAACTGATTCAGGGTTTAGACAGAAATGGAAAATGCTGGAAAGAAATGCTGGAAAGAAGTGCTGGAAAGAAATGCTGGTGAATTGATGAACACATGGTAGGGACTATGATGGAGGTAGAAACCACGATAATCACGAATTTAATGGCAATTGGTGCTGACTAAGGTCGTGACTGGATGCAAAATGGCTGGCCCGTGATCATAATTAATATTCAGGCACGAAACTAAGAAAACACCAAATGGCCTCGAAAAATAACCTTGGCGGTGGGTGCTCTTGTTTAAAGTGTGCACTAATTTTGGTCATGATATTGTTTCCAATACAACGCGAATTCACCAGCACTTTTCTTCAGAAAGCCAGCCATTGGCAACCCTATAAAGCAGACCATGTTTTCTTTCTCCAGGCCCATCACAAATTACCATGAAAGTCACTCACTTACTTTACACCTCAATTTTTGCTACCACTACGTGGGCACATTCTCAACGCCCACTGGGTTTCTTCGCTAAAGTCGATGACCAATACGTGCCACTTTCTAGTACACTTTCGGGAGACAGATATGGAAATGCCAATGTGCTTGCCTACGGAGACGGCTTGTCCGATCCTACCAAGTTCACCTTACAAGGCAAACATGCTTTCACTTTACATGGAGACACCAAGAGAATCTTGGGAGATCTGGAAGGATCTCTTGTACATTATGATCAATCTTTGAGTAATGTTTCAAAATATATTCCGGTAGAAGTGGAGTTGGACCGTGAAAGAAGGCTTCTGAATGTTTCTTTTTACTCGTGCGCCAGGTCAAACGAAAACTTGCATGTGATTAGGACTCAAAAAGATTTAAAAAGGGATGAATCTTGTTTCAAAGTGGACATCTATCTTTTGCCTTACGGCAAAAACCTTGACTCTGAGGCTAAACATGACCAGTTGTCTAAGAGAACTGAGAATGATCCAAAGCTTATGGACTTATCAGAAAAGCCAGGCAAATCTTCTGGTTCGAGTTATCAAGACCTTTGCATGCTTGACATTTCTGCAAATGACGATGATGCTGCTGCTGAAAAATTAAGTTATGAAGGCAAGCACCCTTCTTCCAGAAAGATTAATGAGACTGAATGCGAGACCGCGGAATGTGTTCGTGCCAAAAACTCTTTCAAAATAAACGAAGATGTTGAACCAAACGTCACGGCGTGGAAGACTTACACCGACTACACCACCTACCTCACAGAAGAAACCAACGTCACCGTCACTGTGTGCGAAAAAGTGTGCAATAAGACCACCTTGAGTGTTGCTAGTGCTACCACGTTGACCGTGAAGGGAGTTGTCATTGTCCCTGAAACCGCCACGGTCAAAGCTTTAGGATCCAAGTCGACCGCCAGGGCTTCAAACCTCAAGCAAAGCCACGGTTATGCTCCTAATCCAACCAAGTCATATCAACCCAAAGCAAGTAAGGATGCTGCTCTTAAGGTAAGCAAGGAGGCTGCACCCAAGTTCAGCAAGGTACTTGCTCCCGAGCCAAGCGTTTCGTATTTCAATGCAGCTTCCAGAAATGCCATTGGTGCCTTTTTTTTTGGATTCGCTGCTTTGTTATTGTAGTGATACGACTTCGATATTTCCTTGATCCACTTCAATACTTTCGATATGCCCTACTGGATAGAGACATTTCTCTCTGATAATGGAAAAATTTCAAATCGTTCGGTACTCATTTTGAGTTTAAGAGGAATAGAATTCTAGTACATTTTTCATTGAGCCTAGATTCATATGAAGTTCGTCATGAATTAGGGAAGGTCTCATAACTCGGCGAATAACGTTCGAGTAGGTGGGTTCCTACAATAATAATTTCAATTTTTTATACTGTGTATTGTGGTATCCTGAGAAGCCCCAAGGAGGAAATACTTTTCTCGACAGGGACGAAGGCTTGCCAATTTGGGATTCAGGTTGTGTGTGTTTGATCAAACTAAAAATCCAACCGGTAATACATTGTAAGATTCATGTACGTATAACATTATTGAAAAAAAAAGTTGTGACAATGATTTGTAGTCAGACTTGAGCCGCTCATCAGCCAACAGTCTTTCCTTAGTCCCACGGTATTAGTAGTAGGCTAGTCGTCAGAACCTTAACCTTAAGTTTGAAAGAATCTACACTTCCTAGGACAATTAATACCTAAGAATGATCAAGCTATGAACTGAATTTCACCATACTCTACTTGTGTCTTTGAATATGTCCTTTTCTTATTTGCAAATTCCCGAGGACTGATTCTTCGTGGGCAGCTAGTCAGGTCTAGCAGGAGGTATGAAAAGATCTCAACACCGAACCTGAAATAATTCATTTACATAGAATTTAAAATTACGGACAACCCCTTAAATATCTCTGATCACGGTGAATCTTATTTAGTCAGTTCTCTGAATTAGACTTGGTGGCCTATTAGAAGTAAGAAGACCGCGTATTTACTATAGGTATTTTTAAATCTTCGCAAGCGCAAAAACGTGACTAGTCGTATGTTTGGATGATGCTTCCCTAAGTGAGCTTTGAGAGCTTTATCTAGGCCTAGACCGGCATGTAGACTTGTCATTACCAGACTTTCACGGAAATTCGTGTGCAAGAAGTCTAGATTGACTGGCCTGGCAATCGGTCCTCATGTAGATCCATAGATCGTCCGGCTATAGTAGTCCTAGTAGAGTACTATTATAGTCTTATAGGTCTATGCTGGCTATAATCTTAGCAGCTCTTTACTATGCTCACACAGTTAAAAGTATACTTGGGGGTTACTATGGTATCAAAAACATCAAGCTTTGATCATTACACTTTACCGAGTACTTAATAAGTAGATATCTAGAATAGTGTAAAGCGTTTGGACAGGAAGTATTATGAGCAAGTTATGCGATACCTGTTGAGATTGTGTATACACTCTCTGGTAAGTTGGAATTGTTATGACATTGGGCTCTAATAATTCTCTCGAGTATGGAGTATCGGTGTTCATCTTTAGGTCACTTATATTCTCTTCTAAACTAGATATCAGTGAACTCTTCTCATAATTGATGCCCTGTCAAATATGACCAGGATCACAGATATATATAGTTCTCCTCGGAATTCATTCCTGTATCCAATTCCGAGGTCATCTCTCTCCAGAGACCCAATCGGAACGCTTCCGATTGTTCCGGTTGTTTCTATTTCTGGAATCCCGTTACCCGGCCTTCAACCTCATTCGTTTCCGAGGAACAGATGCATCCCTTCACACACAGGCAGCCCTCGAGTTCCTCGGAACTTCATATAGTGACATGCATGCTTAGTAATACATTCACCATGCACACTTCCTGGTTTCATCTGCACACTGCATTCATAGAGACATGTGAGCCTGGGCCATCTGCCTAACTCAGTGTTTTCACCCTGTACTGCAGATAGTACAACTCATCCCGTCCTGCACATACTATGATTGTCACGGCTCACGGCTCACAAGTTCAACAGGGAAACAAGTAGAGACGTGCGGTGCTATTTTCCAACAACCATGAATATCTACGCCGCGCGCATCGCACACAGAATCTACGCCGACTTCTCGGCCCACTCGAGAGATACGAAAACCAAACGGATCCGTCACCACAACTAC
>NKZI01001831.1:295-42059 GCA_002370645.1 Metschnikowia sp. 00-154.1 | reverse complement strand
CACTGTTTCATCTGTCCTGCTTACATGCAGTCACCTGGAACATGCAGTACATCAGAGATGTACTGATTCCTCATGTTCCAACACCTTTGCCTACCCCTATTGACGATGAACCATCTTACTTCGTTTATGTTGCTACTTTGCTCAGTTACTTGATATTGATTATTATAGGTCACATTAGGGACTTTTGTAAAAATTTTTAAACCCCACGAGTATCAAGATTTGAAAGGAAAAAAAGGATATGCTCCGTGGTATTATGGATTCGAGAACTTTACGTTCGCCGCTTAAAGACACGAATTGATGACTACTTTGCATAGCCCATACATGGTACACTTGGAAGGAAAAACAATTCTATACTCTATCACTGTATTACACTACCGTACTACTATACTGCTATACTGCTATACTTTACTTAAGTACTACCATAAGTATAGATGGAGTCAGTATTTTAGATGGAGTATAGAATAGTATAGAGTAGTATAGAATAGTATAGAGTAGTATAGAATAGTATAGAGTAGTATAGAATAGTATAGAGTAATATAGAGTAGTATAGAGTAGTATAGAGTAGTATAGAGTAGTATACAGTAGTATACAGTAGTATACACTAGTACTACCTTCTTCTTTAGTTCTGTAGTAGTTCGTCTGGTAGCGGTAGCAGTAATAAACTAGTGGTTGTAGTAGTATAGCTGAATCGTATAGTGTAGGATCTTATAGTAGCAATATATTAGTAGTAGCATTATGTCACCAGTACAATATATTTTTTATGTTCTCTAGTACATTTATACTTAATCGATAACTTTATTCGTTGATGATTCCTCAGGATGAAGAATCAGCCGTACTTGAATACTCTACAGGAGAGCAATTCGTAGTAACGATGAGCAAAAAGGGGCGTAGTAATGGAGAACCGACTCGGAAATTAACTGAGCACGTGAGCTCACTCTCGGTATTGGTAGAGCACTACCCATATGTAATCTAACAATATTACTAGTACAATGTACTTGGGTGTTCGATCCTATAGGTAATGATAAAATTGCATGACTCAAGTCTTGTATGAGTACTTAAGTATTGTACAAACACTTATCAGTAGAGAGTACTCAGCAGTATAGAGTACTTATCAGTGTAGAGTACTTATCAGTGTAGAGTACTTATCAGTGTAGAGTACTTATCAGTAGAGAGTACTCAGCAGCGTAGAGTAATTCTACCTAAGGCCCTTATAATAGAACACATCCAGTACTATCACAGAGAACAAGAGTCGTACTTTCAACTTGTGTTTTAGTATATATTAGTATACAGGGATAAGTAAGTTGTACCTTACAAGACCGAAGTCTTAACTGAGGTGCGAGGTGGGTGAAAAGCTTTTTACCCACCAGTGACCTGCACATAGTACGTCACATGTCTGCATACAACATATCCACGAAGTACCCTGCATCAATTCTCGCTAGGTACTCGTTGACACGTACTGAAATGTTGGTTGGGCCATTCAAGTCAATGTTTCTGTGAGTAGAGAGTCACCTTGGTCTAGACCTCTAACTCGTTGGATATCCATGATATGCTTCAAACCAGACGTCCCAGTTACTCTTACTCACAATCAATGGGTATAGTTGAGTATACGTATTTGGGGAAAATTTATGGGAATATAGAAGTTATTAGTCTTTTTAGAGGTCATTGAACAAAATGGAGCATTGAACAAAATGGAGCATTCAATCTTTCAGATTTATCGACTCAGCCCACCAAGGTCTAGGTCTAACATAAGTGAGAATAACCGATACGGAGTTATGCGTGACTAAGAATAATAGCTGATCCTTTATTCGCATGCAGACACTATAACTGGAATAGTTAGACGAGAATTAGTGCGACGAAGTATGGAGTGATCATGGGTCTTGTTCACTTGACGATTAAGTTCAAACGGGAGATTTTCACGATATCAAATAAAAAGTAAAAGCTAGTTTACTGCCTAGAAGTTGGAGGCTTATAGATCTAAATATAAAGATCGCGTGTATACAGGAGGAGTGCATATATTGAGCTTACATAATAGAATAGGAGCTATTGTTCCCAAGACTATGTTTGGGCTTGGAATTTCTTGAAATTTCTTGGTTGTTGTATAAGAACAGCCGTTTCTCCCTTATAGTGAAACTCCAGAAATTACCATGAAAACATTTCAATTGATCATTACTTCCCTCCTCGCTACCACTGCTTGGGCAGAGGTAAAGAACCCACATGTGTTTTTTGCAGAAGTCAACAATAAGTTGGAACCGCTCTCCGGAGCCTTTTACAAGGATGAAAGTTTTAATATGAGCATCTTATCTTATGGAGATTCGTCTAAAGATCCAGTGGTGTTCAACTTAGATAACGATTACTCTGCTACCACCAAGGACACAACCACCCCAGGATCCGTGTGGTACTACAAAGGCGCACTTGTGTTTGGACCTACTGAGATCCCAGGTGTCGTGGATCTTCACCCTGATTTTACGATTCGTGATCATACTTTCAAATCGTGCGAGATGCTTGATCCTCCAGTGCGTGGAATTACCTACAGAGATACCAATGGTATCCCCACCAAAGACTGTTTCGACGTGAAAGTCTTCTTTTTGCCTTACGACGAGAAAACTGGCAAGCCTGTGGCCGGTAATTATACTCCACCAAAAGATGAAGGAAATAAGTCGACTAAGTCGGAGGAGAGAAAGGCAGAACCAACTGGAAAGACTGGAAAGATTTGTCACAAGAAACGCAGATGAGTAGAACGAGAATACAGACGAGAAAAAGGAAGATACAATTCCAATGAAAAAGGACATGTGTGTGGATCTGCTAGAAGTTGAAGGAGATGTACTCAATGTTGATTAACTCGATCTTACTAAAGATTGTATGCATAACATGCTTCTCTGGAAGACATTGATAGTACATCTCTGGAGGTCCAATTTCCTTGATTCATGGTAAAGAATGATGGCAACTTGAACTAGTCAGAATTCCAAACAGAGAATATGCGTTTCTTCTTAAAATTTAGCTTTGAACAATTGGAACTGTTTCTTTCTCGAAGAGGTTGCACCATCATTTTTTCTACTACGGTGAAAAATAATTGGACTAGAGTGATTTATGCCAATAGCAACTTGACTTTTATTATGCTCAATCGTTTTTTTAAGTCTACCTGTAGCTTAGTTTTAATGTTTACGTAGCTTTACAATAGAACAAGTAAATCGTAGGAATAAAATTGTGACTTAAATCGTAGGAATAAAATTGTGACCGAAATCGTAGGAATAAAATTCTGACCGGAATCGTAGGAAAATAAGTCTGACCCAAATCGTAAGAGAATAAATTTTACATCAATTAAATAGATGACTATACAAATGTAAGTAGATAAAATGCTCAACACATTTATATTCAGAAGTTTGTTAGATCCACCATAGGCAGGACAATTCCTATGAAGGTATTATGAAATCTCTCAGTCCGATTGTTACAATAGTGATACGGCGTTTGGCCATCAGAGCACTTCGTGCATATATGGCCCCTTTCGAATATTCTAGAACAATCCTTACCATTGTTCTAGTGGAGAGTTTTTCGATGCCACGTTTGTCTCAAAGTGTCAACAAGTACCTAGCGTGTAGGGAGTCAGAGTACTTCGTGGATGTGTTATATGCAGACCAGTGATGCACCGTGTGCAGGTCCCTAGTGGGTGAAAACTCTTCACCAGCCTCGCACCGTCCAATCTTTGTTTCAACCTATGTTTTAGTATATATTAATATACAGGGATATGTAAGTTGTACCTTACAAGACCGACTTGGTATTTATCCACTCGTCTATGACTTGCACAGCCCTATTGTCTGCATACAACATATACACGAAGTACAGTGTTTTTCAAAACTATTCAAACCAGCGCGACAAAATATTTCGAACCAAGAAGACAGAATGGTTCAAACCACACTAGCAAAATTAAACAAACCAATACACATAACCCCTAACAAGTTGCCGTATACATGATAACAAGGTAACAAGTTCAGTTCCGTCCGTTTTCAATCTTGATTGGTACTGCAAGACTCCCAAATGTAGTACATATGAGGCAATCGTCCAGATTTAGGATGTCAGAGTATTGAATTCTAATGAATGTTGGTGTGAAACATTATGCCATTTGGTTTGAAAGACTGTGCGAAGGGGTACGAAACTTTCTGAATTATTGGTTTGAATCGTTTTGTCGAGCTGGTTTGAAACATTTTGTTGCGTTGATTTGAATAGTTTTGAAAAACACTGTACCTCACCTCCGTGTTGACACAAAGTTATTTAAACCGCTTCGGTTCCTCTCTTTGAGGAACCATCAACGAACATAGTTTTACTTAGGCATGAATGTATTAAAGAACATAACATATTTTATGCCAATTTGATATATAATACTGACACATGATCTACTGGTGTGGAAAAGGACTCCATAATAAGCAATAGACGAAGCGTGTGGTCAATATCCTCTGATATCATGTGGGTACTAATATCAGTAATAATTCTAGTATAAAACAGTCAGTAGTACCAGTAGAAACTACTACATTGTCATGGTAAATCTAGTAGTAGTACTGAGTAGGAGAGCCAGAAGTAGTACCCAGTATTCGTACCCAGTACTTATTTTAGGACACATTGTTTATTTCAAATTAGGTGGTATTGCTACATAATTGGATATAATACATCTTGCACATAAATTGTTAGATTTTTGTTGTAACGTAAAGTACTATGTTATCTTTATTCATTGATGAATCCTCAAAAGGAGGAATCTGAGCTACTTTTTTAGTGTTTTTAAGAGAAGGGATTGCTGCGAAACACTCCTTAGCGATCATTGGTCTACTCACCTCACGTCATTCTGATACTCCGTACCATGAAGGCTGAGTAGGAAGTTGAGTAGAAGGTTGAGTAGGAAGTTGAGTAGAAGGTTGAGTAGGAAGTTGAGTAGAAGGTTGAGTAGAAGGTTGAGTAGAAGGTTGAGTAGAAGGTTGAGTAACAATGGTCATTGAATCAAGCAAAGAGGCTTCATAATATCTCTATAAGTAGATTTCTACCTATGGTGGATCTGACATAAATGGTGTAGTACCTATTAGTACCTATTAGTACCTATTAGTAGTCAATAATGTACTTTCCCTAGAAAGAATACACGGATTGGGCCCCTCGTGTCCATGCAAACCACCGAAAAAACTCTGCCCAACTACTGACCTCTAGAGCATCCACGTCACCATAATCCATGCGCTAGTCCACGCCTGGCATGACATACCGTCTGAAGCCATTAGGTACGCCTCACTTCTATCTGCTTACTCCGCCAATTACGGTAATAAAGCAGCATGATAATAAAGCAGCATGGTAATAAAGCAGCATGGTAATAAAGCAGCATGGTAATAAAGCAGCATGGTAATAAAGCAGCATGGTAATAAAGCAGCATGCTTCAAAAAGTATTGTGGTGGTCAACAGGTTCAAAGGAGGATATATCCATAAACACATTCAAATCCCAGAAAACCAGCATAGATATATTAAACTGAACTTAAATGGGTATTCTAACTAATTCTCTTCATCCTCGTGTTCCTTCTTTCTTCAGATTCAGATGTAAAACTCTTCGCTTCGTCTTCTTCAGGGTACTTCAATTAAAAGTCAGTTGGGTAACATTTCGGGTGCTTTTGATAAAAGAACCACCAGAAAATCTCATCCAGTCGAATTCGATCTTGATACTACCACACATGCGAATAAGATATGTATTAAATCTGCAAATTTATAGATATCTTCTACTCATCTTCATCAAAACCTTTATACACTAGGATTAATCTAAGCTAGCCAAACGTTGAGGTTTCTGTTTCTTTAGGCAAATTATTTTATATGGGTTCGAAACCCATTGTGGTTAATTGTATCATTACAACATCAATTTCTTAAACGACCACTCAATTTTATGTTATACGGGTCACTTTCTAGGGACAAAAAAAAACACTATTTGACTCAAGAACTTAAAGTAAAATATCAATTGATTTGTAGACCGGTAAAATCTTTCACTAAAAGTTCTATACTCTTGTCAAAGAGAATACTGGTTAGAGTCGTAGAAATAGAAGACCCTCGGAATTGATTGAAATGAGTCACGTGACTCGGGGCCCCCAGACGGTCCACACAGCAGATTGAAAGTTCTCCTGGTGGTATAGTCACCTTCAAAGTAGAATTAGTCTATTTATTTCCAAAACAAGGCAAAATTTTTTTTTGATGGAAGGATGAAACGACCTAAGTCAATAGGTCAGAACTGGATATAAGCCCCGGAACTGCCCTCTTCCGGCCCACGCGTACCCCGGAACCACCCAAACTTTCATGGCTCCAATCCAGCTCTCAAAAAAAACAAAGTGTGTCATGTCTAGTAGAATCAAAAGGTTGTTACATTAAAATTAATGATGTATCAGATTTATATGTATAGTAGGTATAATGTATAGGTAGTCAATGTAGTGAGTGACTGGTGGTAGTGAGTGATACCAGATTAGTATAGTATGCAGCTTCTAGTACACAAGACAAAATAACCATTATTTAAAAAAATGAACACTTTGGTAGCATTGTTGGATCTAGTAGAAGAAACTCCATCGTCCAATTTAAATTTGATGATAGAAAGAGTCTTGGTCTTTCTGGAAGTAACATAAGAAAGAACAGCAACATGAAAGTAACTGATAGGCTCAAGATTGCCTTTGATATTAACTATATAGAAAACTAGTCCACAATTCTTATCTTCCCAAGCAGTCCCCGTCATTGTTAGGATTAGATGACGTAGGGCAAAATACCTTAATGGATAGAACACTAACTATGGTGGACCTAACATTATGCTATACTATACTACTACTATACTGCCATACTCCGGTTTACGTCAGTTACTCTGGTTACTATGTTCATTCGTCGATGATCCCTCCTATGGAGGAATCTGAGTCGCATATATACTAGGTCTTAGAGGGAGGCGCGCTGTTTAGGTGGCTGATCGGTGGCTGGTAGATATCTGCAGAGAGGCTTAAACATTCCTCAATATGACGGATCTGACATATACAATATGTTGAGCTTTACTGTACACTCTGTCGAAGCGTGGAACAGTTATGTCATTGCTCGCTAATAAATCTAAGAGTTTTGGTACAGTTGTAGTCATTGCTGAGGCTTTGAACGTGTTAGGTGTGTTACAGTTTTGTAGTAGAAGGTCCGTAGTATTGTGAATATTCGGGATACCCCTCAACCAAGAGCGGGATCCCCTCTATATATATACCCTTTCCTTACATTCCTTCTTCTCACGCCAGACTTGTATATATACATTGTCCTAGAGTCAAACCTGACTCTCTCTGACAACAATAGCCGGTTGTAATGTTAGTTTCCACTCGAACGCCGAGGACTGCAGGTAATATCTCACCTGCATACAAATGTTAGCACATCTTGCATGTTCAACACAATATACTAATACTATTACCACACTACACTATTACTGTTAGATCCTCTATTGGTAGGGCTCTGCCATAGAGGTACTATGAAGCATCGCAGTCCAACCCTGACAATGGCCATTCCATAAGTTTTCCCATAAGCTGCTAGCATCCCCGGCCCACTATGATGACCCCCGCTGTCAACTACTTACGTAGCCCGATTTTCTCTGGGGAAAAGTCAACAAATACAGATAACTTAATACCTGTACGTTACACAAGAATTTAACAGTATACCTTATGCCAACTTAAAACTTATATCAACTTATAACTTATAACTTATACCAACTTATAACTTAAAACTTATACCAACTTATAACTTATAGTAACTTATGACGTATACTCACATCGTACCCAGTACACTATAATCTAGGGGGGTGGCTAGCTAATTTCTGCTGGATATCACAATCCACTTCTAAGATCCAATGGCATGAAATACTAGAGAGAGAATCAAGAATGTCAAAGAAGTCTGCGATTTTCATGTTACTTATTCCTATGATAGTTTGAGGTAATTAAAGTGACTATCACCACGAAGTACCACTATTACCAGCACCACCACCTACTATTACTTGAATGGTGCTATCAAAAAGTACACTAGTTAGACTGAGCTCCACTCGACCCCAAGAATTAGGTATGGGAATTAGGACCTATGTCACACCAAAGTCAAAAGCAAGTAACTGGAGTTCATATTATTGGGGTTTGGAAAGATTTGAAAATACTTGAAAATATTTGAAGACATTTGAGAATTTTGATAGCCAAAAAGCTCTTATTTATAGCTTGTTACTTCTATGGTTCATTTTAAACTCGGGAGTGTATCAGTGTCGAACCTCTAATTTTATCAAGGAACCTTCTCTACCTTCCTCATTGAATAACTAATCAAAAATCTACTGGATGAGGTATACCAAGATGCATCAAAGAACCAGACCCACCAAAAAGTCTCGTACTGTTAATACTACACAGGACACTCATAATTGTTCGGTAGGGAACACCTTTACTAAAGAATACACCTATCTTGATGAGACTATGAGGTCCGTCTCTTATAGTATGACCTATTCACTGGACATTACACCAAAAGATAGTATATAGTATAGTGTATAATGCTATTGTGGGATCGTATATAGAATAGTACAAAGGTGGGATCGTATATAGTATAGCGTATAGTGCTATGGTGTGATAGTATAGTGTATAGTGCTTTGATGTGATTGTAAATTGTATGGATATTGGGTTAGAAGAATGGGAAAGTAAAAAGAGTCACATTATCATAGTATAGATTAGTCCATACTATCTCTAATACTATATTGGGCTTGGACTATTGTACCACTGAGTTAAAACTAGAGTCATTGATATTTGTAGTCTGAATCTATTGGGCCTTGTCAGTCTAAAGTTATCATAGTAATACCAATACTGTTATGTTCTTTGATACTTTCATGTCTTACTAATACTATGCTCGTTGATGGTTTCTCAAAGAGAGGTCCCGGAGTGGCTTATATACTTTTGAGAGAAACAGGGAATTCAAAAAACTCTCCACTAGAACAATGGTAAGGAATATTCTAGAATATTGACACAACATTCGCAATGGTCATCATTACGACCGGACAGAGTAGGCTTCATAATACCTCTATAGGCGAAGCCCTGCCTATGGTGGATCTAACAAATACCGTATAGTGTGTGTAATAAAAATTCGACTCTTTAGGTTCTGTCTCTACTGTGAAGTCTCTGTCTCCCTGTGAAGTCTCTGTCTCCACTGTGAAGTCTCTGTCTCGACTCTGAAACTTATGGGACACCTGATGTGCCAACTCTCGTTGAGGAATCGGCTTTATCAAATCTACAGAGTGACGCACGGTATGGGATTAAAACTATGAGGTGTATTTCTGTAGTAAGATTATCCGTGACGCTTATTCTTAGGTAGGAATCCTATTATTTAGATAGGATTCAAGTTCAAAAGTTCAGATTGGGGCCTCAAATTAAGTGCAAAATAACGTGCCATTCAAAGAGCTAGTTAGTGACATCGCAGAAGCAAAATTATCGGGGTAAGCTTTAATATTAAACCCAGTAAGATCAATATTAAACGCAGTAAGATAACTAAGATCCTAGCAAAGTAAGTAGCGATAGCACTAAATAGTCGTCTATAAATGAGCTTGGTTATCTACACTGGACTGTGCACACTATGTCATTTGCGATCACTGTTTCAATTGGAATGATCATATAGATCATTCGGTCTCACTTGTCTGGCAAAGGCGAAGGAGTGTTTGACTATGGTGATGATTCTTCCTTCAGATTCACCAGTAATAAGAATACACTGTAGATGTATTTTACACTCCGTCAGTGTGCCAGTAGGCCAAAGCAATCGTAATCTTTCAATTTATTCAATATTTAGTCTACAACACCTATACCTTGGTGACCTCCGATCCCTTTGTTCTTCTGGAGATGGATGCCACACGGTCGCCTAGCGACAAGGCCAAGCCCTGGCCCTTGGACCGGATCCGCACGTGTCCAATGATGGGCCCGTCCGCTTGCTTTTCAATACACAAGTTGGCCAACGCATCCTCACCAAATGATGACCGCGAGTACAAGTTGGCGGCCAAGAAGTGGCACTCCTCACCCACAATGGCTCCTGGCGTCAAGCAGTTCATGTTGGTGCCCTCCATTAATTCGTCCAAGTACTCCTTCAACGTGGGCATGGACGACTTGATGGTGATTTTGTTTTCCCACTCGAACTCGTTCCACATCTTGCGGAACACGCTCTCCGAGCATGTGGCGGGCTTAATGTAGTCCATAATGTCCACGTGAACATCGTTCAAAATCACAATGGTCGACTCATCGGAGTGACGTCCATCATACACAATGTTTCCAAAGATCACTCCAGTGTCTGCTGAAGACACCTTGATGGTGACAGAAATCTTGTGGAAGCCGTGGGGTCCGATGTTGGCCGTAGGTGGTTTGTCCACAACCTTCAAGTCGCCCAATGTGGAGAACTCCACCGACAAGTTTCTCATGGTGGTGGTGGTCTGGTTGACCAACAACACGTCCAAGGTGACGTCGAACTGGTGAACCTTGACAAAGGCCTCGGCGTAGATAGGGTCGGAGAATCCGGTCAATTGCAAGATCTTGTTCAATTTGGACGACAACTCCTCGGGTTTTCCGGGCTGCGACACGGCCAATGCGGTCTCATCTTCCTCACTGGCCTTGACTCCATCATGTTGCTCGAATTGACGGAACACAATGGCCTCGTCCACTTGCTCGGCATTGTTGTGGAAATCTTTGGCCTCGGCCTGAGACTTTTTGAGCAGCTCACTTTGGATCTGTGCCTTGAAAGCATCCTTGGTGGCCTCCAAGAAGCTCAGCGTGATCAAGTCGCTGTCCTCGTCATCGGTCAAGAACTTAATACATGCCAAGATCCGGTCTGCGGAGTCCTCATCGATTTTCTTGGCCACAAATGAAGTCTGACCCACACGCAAGATGGAAACCATGATCAACAAGGCTTCTGCTTTAAGTGCATTGAGGAAATTGGCCTTGGTTTCGAGTTGCTGCAAGCGTAACACAAGCTTGACCAAGGTCGACGATAATACGGCTGCCAAGTAGAAGTCTCCTGCCAAAAGCAACTTGCGGATGTGGTATAAATCATCTTCTTCGTTGTGGTTGTAGGAGGACGTCAAGGCGTTTTCGGTGGCGTACGTGCCGTCAGGCAAAACCACAGGTCCCTTTTTGGCGTGGCCCGACTCCTTCTCGTCCTCGTCCTTGTCTTCGCCGGCCAAGTGTTTCTTTTCACTGGACAAGATTGGAACCTCTCCAATGCTGGACCGGAGGAACTTCCACGATTCTTTGACAGAGGATTCGTCTTCGGAGTATTCTCCCAATATCCACAATGCGCCACGGAACACCTTGCCTGACTTAACATCTGGTAAGCTCTTGACCAACTTGTGAATGATGGAGATTCTCAAGTCGGGGAACTTCTCCACTACCTCCTTGACGAAGGTAATCACGTCAGAAGCTGCGGATGTGGAGAGGTCGCCAATGGAGTCCAACAAAAGGTCAATGACATTGGTGGCCACCTCACCGAAGTTGATGGCAAGCTGGTGGATGGCATTCACCAACAATTGTCTATATTCAGAGCTCTTGTCATCATTGGAAGCACTAGACTTCTGTAACTCGGTTTTCAACAACTTGACCACATCCTCAACATTTCTGGACGAGATAAGCGATAACGACACGTCAAGAGCCTTGCGGCGAACATCAATATCCTGAGTGGCCAAAACACCCAAAACGTCCAAGGAGAGCGACTGCAAAATACCTGGGTATCTGCGGTTAAGGTCGTTAATTCTGTCCAAAGTGATGATCTTGACATTGTTGTCAGGTTCCTTGGAAGCCAACTCCACAAACTTGGAGCCGGCCAAAAGCACGGAGTCCGAAGACGAAGACAACACCGTCAATGTCACAGCAGCCTCGTACACCACCACATCAGACGAAGTCTCGAGAATGCTAATAATCAAGTTGGCGTATTGAGCCTTAAGTCCGGCCGACAGGTTTGCATCCTTACGGATGAACTCCACAAAGGCCAATTGCAACAATGGGTCCAAGGTCTCAAGCGAGTGCACGTGCTGTTCAATATAAGTCAAAGAAGCCAAGCGGTCCAAGTCGGCCAAGCAAACAAAGGCATTACGACGGCACACCAGGTCAAATTCATCCTCCAAGAAAAGCAGAATGGCCTGCGGAGCATCTGGAGCCAAGTGCTCGGCCACCTTATAGATGGAGTAAAGAGCAAACACAGCATTCTTCCGTACGTACGCGTGGCGGTGGAGCAAGCATTGTCTAACATTAGGAACAAGCGTCTCCAACAACTCGGGCTCTTTCAATTTGCACAAGTACCTCAAGGTGTTTCCACGGATATATTCGTTGGGGTGTTGCAAGTCATGCTGAATAGCATTACACACAAGAATCATTTCATGACGCATCTTGCCCTGGTCATCATACTTGGGACAAACCTCCCAGTAGAAATAAAGCAACTTCTTCAACTCCTTGTTCCGGGACGGCATGACAAAGCGGATGATGTGCATCAACAACTCGGGCATGGCGTCTCCGTTAAGCACACTGGTGATGATTTGCTTCATGGTAGCGATTTTGATCTCATCCTTGGACTTTTCCAAGAGCGATTTCAACTCACTGACCGACTTCTTGCCGGCCGTGTTGGGCTCATAGATCAAGGAGTACCCGGAATCCATGCTCGGCGTGGTTGTGAATGAGCTGGAGGTATGTGATGTGTGGTGACGGGGTGCGTGGACGTGAGTTTTTTGAACACCTCACCGTCACGTGACCGCACCTGACTCCACCTGCTCCGTCTGCTATTTTTTTGCAAGGCCACAGAATTTTCTCCTTAGATTTCATTTGGGATATTGTTTGATTCTGAATTGGTTCTGGTCTTAATCATGGTACCAAATTTATTGTAGTTGTGCATTCTTATGTCTAGTATACTGCGCTCACCACCACTACTACTAGTACTACTAACACTACCGTTTCAGAGAGGTTTCACGAATGTTTCAGAGGGGTTTCAGAAGGGTTTCATATATGCATAGACTGCAAGTAACACCAGATTTTGTTCCCATATAGACATTTGTAGTGACACGTGATTTTGTTTAATGTTGGTTTACTCGAGTAGATCGTATCTTGGTGGTTATGAACCACTACACCCACCCAATCCGTTGAGTATCCAAGAGCTTCCTTTGGTAAATATTTATGATCAAGGTTAACTCTTGGGTTATGGACACGTGTTTTCTTTTTACTGGGTATTAAAGTTTTGCTGGGTCTGTAAAGAGTCAATTAAATGTAGATCATTGAGTATACTTTGAAAACGCTTCAAGTTGGCTAATTACTCAATTGAAATGTTATGATTTTTTGATGAGTCTTAGAATCTGGGAGTGCATATAGGAGTCATCTTTGACCATATGATTCTTAGATAATACTTAATCAATGGCATTCCTAATGAGATGGTGTGCCAGGTAGGCTAGCTCCGAGGACGCGTGGGCCGGAATAGGCACTTCCGGGGCTTATATCCAGTTCCGACCAATTGACTCAGGTCGTTTCATCCTCCACAGAAAAAAGATAGTTTTTTAATTTAAGAAAACCTTTATATTCTCCGGAATTTTAGAAAAAGCATGCTTATTTTTTAAACTTTTATCTAATGTTTCTGGCTTGCTACGTTAGGTATATGTTGAGCACGTGCATATCACGTGACTGGGTTCAATTCTCTGGCTGATACAGGCAACTCTGAAGGCCGGAATACTCAAATCCGGGCCTTATATCCAGTTCCGACCTATTGACTTAGGTTGTTTCATCCTCCACACAAATCAATGAATTTCTTATCTGAAAGTTTTTCTGGATTTCTCCAGCTATCAAGAGAGGTTGTTGGCTTTGGGAACCTCTGGTCTGCCGTGTGTGGGGAAAATAGTAGGGCCCACGTTTTGGGTGTGTATGTCACGTGACCTTTCCGAGGGCCGATTATAGTCATAACATACAGTGTACTTAATGCTATCCTTTCATTAATTCATGGTATAGCTAATAACAACATACTATTCTACCATACTACCTATGCCACTAACCAACAAAAAAAGTATAGTAAGAAGTAGCAGTAGGAAAATGTGTATACAGTGTTTTTCAAAACTATTCAAACCAGCGCGACAAAACTATTCAAACCAGTGCGACAAAATGTTTCGTACCCCTTCACACATCCTTTCAAACCAAATGGCATAATGTTTCACACCAACTTTCATTAGAATTCAATATTCTGAAATCTTAAATCTTGAGGATTGCCTCATATGTACTACATTTGGGAGTCTTGCAGTATCAATCAAGGGTCAAAACGGACGGAACTGAACTGAACTGGACTGGGTTCCTTGTTATCCTGTATATAACAACTGGTTAGGGGTGTACGAAACTTTTTGAATTATTGGTTTGAAACATTTTTCTAGTGTGGTTCGAAACATTTTGTCGCGCTAGTTTAAACCATTTAGTCACACTAGTTTGAATAATTTTGAAAAACACTGTATACTCATTTGCACTTTTTCGCATTCCGTCCCTCTCTATTAAATACACCAACTCAAACTTCCACTTGACTACAAAATCAGAATCCTACATTACTATACATTTCGTCCCACACCTACTGCTCTACTCCGCTACACTACCACACTACCACTCTACTAGTATTACTACTAACATAACTCTGTCAGATCCACCATACATAGTGTGCTACCTATTTAGGTATTATGAAGCTTCTCTGTCTGATACTAACAATGTCTATTGTATAAGGCCTTCTACGCAGCCAACTACCAGCCAGCTACCAGCGTGCACCTTCTCCTGAACAGTTATATAAGCAGCAGGTGAGTATGATTCGATGGTACAGCAGAGGTGAGTAGTAATATATATTCCTGGAGTATAGAGCTGCCAGTGGCTTATATGAGTTTAGACTCTGCACAATGATAATTAACTATTGGCCTGGAATGCCATTGATGTCATTTCCGTGCCAGACACATCTCGATTGTCAAAGTCTTTCTAGTCTCCCATCTCTTCTATCCTTCAACCACACCAATTTCTAATTCATAGACAACGACATGCCACATACGTGAAAAGTTGCACGACTAATGCCTCAATAGCTTATTCCGAGGAAGAGTCTGGGTTGGCGAGCACAAGTCTTGGCCCTTCGTCATCATCACTGCTATCGCTATGACCATGCATATGCGTGTAATCATCAGTTTCCAAGTCATCATTTTCTGTGTCGTCCTTGTCGGCATTATACTTGTAGCCAGGGTGCTGGTAGTAAATATCGACCTTCCTGCTATCGTTGATGCTGCCCACAGACTCGGCCAACGAGCCAGTACTTTCTCTCCGTCCTGACAACTTGCTCAACAGACTGTGCACATCGTTGGTGGACACGGACGCTAGCGTTCCTGCACGCTCCAACGAGTTGACCCGGGATACCGACGCTAGTGCCCCGGAAGGAGTAGATGACTTGGATGTGACTGGAGTGACATTGGACTTGGGCGTCTTGGAGTTGGAGTCGCCCATACTTCCAAATCGAGAACTAATATCCATGCCTCCAAATTTGGAGCTGGCATCCGTGCCATCCTCCACTTCTGCAGCCAAAAGACGTGGGGCAAGATGCCCGTGCTTCAACTCCACTCCACTGGACTTGGTGGCCCGAGACCCAGACGAGATAATGTTGGCCCGGTTATACCTCAGACTGGATAATTGCGCCATCACCCGCTTGTCCACGGGCATGATACCAATAGGCAATTTCCAGTTGCCAGGCCCGGTTTCATTATATGACGTACCTGCGTTTCGCCGGATAATATCCACATAATTAGAATGTTCACCTTCTCCAGGCCGTAAATTGAACGTCATTTTGAGCGTGGCTAGGTTCACATGCTTATTGGAAGTGGAGCTGAGAATCGAGCTCGTTGACAGCATGCGCTGGTGTGTCTTCTGGATGGGAGGGGTCATGGCTGCATTGGCACTGGTTTCCGACATTCGATGGGTCAGCGAAAAGGTCTTTTGGCTTCCCTGGCGGTTGAACCGGTTGACCAGAGCTGCATAGCTAGCTGCATCGAACTGGTCCACCGACCGTGTGTCCTGTATGAGGGACTGGGTATCCTGGAAGAACGAACGGTTATCCTGGCCCAAGGCGTTATCGTGGCATAGTGATTGCATTTCCTGGCCCAAGGACTCAATCTCTGCATTGAGCGATTCCGGTGCATTGTGGGTGTCCTTATCAAAGAAACTCTCACTCTCCTGACTCTTGTTTGTCCGGGGGAAACTGCTCCGCAACTCATTGGGTGTAGGGCTTGCAAAGTCGCTTGCTGATTCGATTTGGTAATCATTTGGCGACGTGCTGCCCTGTAGTGCATGAGTTCTATCTCTCTGGGCGAACTGCTCGCTGCTGGTGATACTCATGGTCTCCTTTTCGCCCAGAAAAGAAAAGTTATCATTGGGGGCATTATGCTTGGAGGAAGCTGAGTCGCTTTCAAGAAGTCCCTGAGACCCGAGTTCGTTGGCGTAGTTGCGGGAAAAAGGATCGCTTTTGTTGAGCACCGAAACAGAGCTGCCATAGTCATACTCATCAATCACACCACTGGGGTCATTATTGGTAGAATACGACTTTTGATCACATCCATAGTCACTACCCTCATGCTGGGATTCTGCAATTTCCGAGTCCTTTTCCGATCTTATGATCCCCATGCCCATATCATTGGAGTAGGAGTCATATATGCGACCTTGGATCGAACCTTGTTGCCTTGAAGGGTCATAGAATCTCGGCAGTGCCCCTGTAAGATCACCAGCAGGAGGGGGAGTCAGATTGGCAGCCGCAGCGACGTCGGGCAGATAGTTCAAGAGATCATTGGATGGGGACGGCATGCCAGGGCTCCTGGTCTTAGAATTGTGAGCAAGGTAAGACCTCAAGGCGCCCAGAGGAGGCTCAAACGAGTGTTTATTGGCAAACGGTTTGGGGGTGCGAGGCCCCAACGAGTGTTGGGAGCTGATGGAATCAGCAAAGTCGCCCAGGTCACGGTTGGGGTATCTCAGCGAATGGAGCTGGCGTAGAGGCGAGTTATCCAGACTTGCAAGCGGTTCGGATTCCTTAATCAGGCGAGAAATGTCAAAGTCTTTGGGCGACTTCTTGATCAGGAGCGGGTTCACGTGTTCCGACAGACTTGAAGCCAGCAAGTACAGCCGAGAAAACAGAGCGGTGGACGTGAGCTCGAGGTTGGGCAGGCCCATCATCTGGTCGATTTCCTGCTCCAAAGTGCCTATGATATCACCTAAATCGTCCAGCCGTTTGTGGGAATGGAGTGTTTTGGTGGGTGATCTTGCTTCTGGAACAACCTGGTCCGGAGGAGGACGTCTAGAAAGTCTAGATCTGGGGCTAGACATGGGTGGTGACTTTGGTTCTTCCCCATAGTCACTCTCTCTAGGAACAGTTCTAGGAACCGTGTTAGGAACAGCGTCTCTATGAACGGTGCTAGGAACCGTGTCTCTTGGAGCATTTCCTTGATAATGTGTATTTTGAGCATTTCCTGGATATTGTGTATTTTGAATTTGAGGATTTCCAGGATTTTGAATTTGAGAATTTCCAGGATTTTGAATTTGTGGATTCCCTGGTGGATGATTTTGACTGGTGGCAGAATAAGTCCGTTCGGTCTTGGGACGGGACGTCAGAAGGTCAGAAAAAGACGACTTGTTGGAAAGCTGCGGATGTGATAGCGGCTTGAGCGAGGCTTGCGACGACTTCTTTTCAAGGTGGTGGTGGGCATCTGTAGAGTTGAAGATAGATGAGATCCGTGCACCAAAGCGGTTGGGTTTTCTCTCCCGAGACATGGTGTGCTAGAGTCTAGTGAAGGCCAGTGTTGTGTTTAAGAATGTGGAGGACACATCTGGTGCGCGTCACGTGTGCCACCATCTCATACTCCAACTCCAGACTCCACAACCGAAACTACAATATGCAGTAGAGTATGATTATAGATGGTAGTACTGTATAAGAATTACTGTATAATAACGGTATTCCTTTGGTATATCTCAGTTCACATAGGTGCTAAGATACTGCAGTTGAGTTGTGGTGTGTTGGGCATTGGGCATTGGGCATTGGGGCATTGTAGGATGTAGTAGACCCGTGCACCGGAGAAGAAGCGCGCCATCAAAAGCCTTCTCTCTTATACTTAAACTCCAGCAACAATGGCCAAATCCAAAGGTATGTACCACATTAGGAAACCGCGCCAAATGAAGCCCTACTAACCCCCCAGAAACTTCCAAAGTCAAAGCCGCAAAGGCCCCTCAGGAACCCCCCAAGGATACCTCCATCAGGGACCCTGCCAATGTGGAGAAGTACCAGAAGGCAGGTAAAGTGGCCAACCAGGCCATTGCCAAGGTCAGAGAAGCCGCCGTGGAGGGCGCCAAGATCTTTGACTTGTGTCAGCTTGGAGACGAGACCATTTTGGCTGAAATCAAGGCCGTGATTGACGAAAACACCCCCCATGGAATTGCCTTTCCTACGTGTGTGAACCCCAACAACATCCCTGCTCACTACTCGCCGGAGGGAGCCAATGAAAAGACGAACGTGGAGTTGCAAAACGGGGATGTGGTCAACATCATGCTTGGTGCCCACGTAGACGGCTTCCCTGCCATTGTTGCTGAGACCTTGATTGTGGGAGAGACCAAAGAGTCCCCAATCTCTGGCAAGAAGGCCGACTTGCTCCACTCCACATGGAATGCCAGTGAGGCTGCTATTCGCCAATTGAAGGTGGGTGGCAAAAACTGGGATATCACCAGAGTGGTGGATGCCGTGGCTAAGGATTTTGGCACCTCGGCCGTGCAGTCCATGTTATCCCACAACATGGACCAGAACGTGATCTACGGCCCTAAAGAGATCATCATCAACCCAGCCAAGGAGCACAAGAGCTCCATGGACACCCACAAGTTTGCAGAGCACGAGGTCTACGGCTTGGATATCTTGGTGTCTACTTCTAGCGACGGTAAGGTCAAGAGATCCAACTTCAGTACCACGATCTACAAGTTGACGGGCCAGAACCACGCGTTAAAGTTGAAGACATCGCAGGCAGCTTTGAAGGCTTTTAAGGAGAAGGTCAACGGCTTGTTCCCTGCCAACATCAAGATCTTCGAGGACCCCAGAAGAACCCGTCTTGGTTTGATCATGTGTGCCAAGCACGACGTGACCTTGGCCTACGATATCATGGAGGGCAAAGCCGGCGAGGACATTGCTCAGTTCTTCACCACCGTGGCCATCACCCCTGACGGGCTTGTCAAGTACACCAGTCCTTCTTTCGACGGTTCCTTGTACACCACCGACAAGAAGGTCGAGGACGAGGAGTTGGCCAAGTTGATTGCCACTCCATTGTAGATAATAGCGATAATCAAACACTCTAGAAACCTAGTTTCCTATTATTGACCATACTACTCTAAAATGCACTACTTGGGAAAAGACCACTCAGTTTAAACCAGTTCCGGGGATGCGTGAGCCGGAATAGGCACTTCCGGGGCTTGTATCCAGTTCCGACCAATTGACTCAGGTCGTTTCATCCTCCACAGAAAAAAGATAGTTTTTTAATTTAAGAAAGCTTTTGTATTCTCCGGAATTTTAGAAAAAGCATGCTTATTTTTTAAACCTTTATCTAGTGTGTGTGACCAAGAACGGCAGGTATATTTTGAGCACGTGCATATCACGTGACTGTTTTTTTTTCTGGCTGATTATTACTAAGTGCAGTGACAAGCGATCCACACACGACCTGTACTGTGTATAACTTCAGATATCGTACTAGATTACCAGATATCCTGACTATCAATCTTACAGACTATACTAGGTACTAGATACTAGATACTAGATATCCTAGACGACTATATACATTGAATCTATATTTTTCTCAGGTGGTATCCGCGGAAGGATCTCCAGGCAAGACGCCATTCCTTGTGCTGCAACTTCTTGGAGAAAATGTCAAAGTCGTGGCTCTCAAGCCGCTCCAAGTAGAGTGCAGTAGGGTATGCCACCATGTAAGGCGTGAAGATCACATCCGGCAAGCCATGGCGCCATTTTCTGCAGTTCGACGAGAGGAGCGAGTCTCGAGGCCTCAGTGCCACGATTTGGGCAATGTCTTCCCGCACCTGCACCAACTTCGCTCTGGCCGAGAGCAAATGGTCGTTTGCAGCCACGGCCGTATCAAAAACAACATTTTTAAGCAGCTCCACAACCCCTGCATTCTCTGTTTGGTGTCCCTGGCATACCCGTAGAAGCTCTTCCTGCAGGAGGCCATGTTTGGTCATGACGTCCGTGGGCAAGGTCACGAGATTCTTCTGCGCATAGTACTGGGTACCCAAGATCATGGACCCAAGGGCTGATGCTTGGCCAATGTGAGCCGAGATCTCTGTGACCTTCTGCTGCAATTCCGGCAGGAGTTCCAACATGTGGATCACCGAAGGCGAGATGTGCGGCAGGAGAAGTGCTGCCTGTGTAGCGTAACTCATCTGAGAATAGGTACCCTCACCATAAGAACATATGGCCTCGATGGACGCAAATTGCTGTTTCTCCAAGAAATCCCTTCGCGTCTGGAGGTACTGGTGGAAGTAAGAGATGTCCAAGTTGAGTCCGTTTTGGATGGCATCCCGGAGGAGAAAGACCGTGGGTTCTCCTATATCCAAGGAGGAGTCGGAGAAGGCCTTGGCCAACATATCGCTCCAGAACTTAAGTTTCATGGCTGCCGTGGAGACCCCAGTATTGTGAGCCATCTGAGGACCATCCGTGATTTTATTGACCTCAAGGGCAAATGCTCTGATTCCCATGTACGCATTGCGGGCCGGCTCCGGAATGTACTGAGCTAGAAGGTAGGCCAGGCGATCGTTGTTTTCGAGATTGGAGCTCACATTCTCCACGCAGTTGTAGAGCTGCTGCTGGTACAGAAGAGCACGTGTAGCTATAATGGTACGCCCAATCCTGGTGCCTCTGGTAATCATGTGGGGTGGAGAAGATGCTTGAGATGCCGATATGGTGCGCGGATGCACGGGTGCACTTATGGCCTGGTAATGTCATGACTAAAGTAATGAGGGTGTCTATAGAATTAGCTTTCTATGGTATTTTTTTTTTTTTTTTTGAAGAAAAAGCTCTGAATTTTTCTTAGGGGTGTGGGAATTATGGAAATTGTAGATTGTATGGGTGTTTTTAAGGTCACATGACTCTAAACACGACTTGGCTATTAAACTAGCCTTCACTCATTTGAGGAGTCACGTGATCATTTTCATAATACAAACCATAACTCTAGATCTTTTTCAAGAAAGGTTTGTCTCAGTACTCAGATATATCGGTTTGATCGCAATTGTATACCCATAATGTCCTCCATCAAACATCCAACTCAAACTCACTTTACACAAGTGAATTGGGGGCATGTGTACGCGAGATATGGGTTATAACAATTTGAAAGGCAAGAATATGATATGATTAACGTAGACTTAAAGACTATAATTGTTGTAATGACTGTTTGTAGTGACTGAATGGCTGTATTGGATGTATTAAATAGCTTTAATTTTTATCGTTCTCTTAATCATTCGATAGCTCCAATCTGATTTTTTGGCTGTAATGAATCAAGGCTGGCTATGGGGGCTGGTTGAGTGTGGCTGCAATTCTTGGTAGGGTGAGCATGGCAGTCGCGGCCGCTTTATATACCCAGCATACATGCTTGCATGTTTCAGAAGTAATACATTCCAGACCTTGCATTTGTGTCTGCATTTGCCACCGAGCCTGCATCTCTCAATATATAAGTAAGAGCGCCCCAGCGTATCACTGCAATACTTTACACCATACTAGGTAGTGAATGCAACCTGGAAGTGATCTAACCAGTGGCGAGGACTACCATTGCTAGTACTAAAATATCCTTGTTACTACCAATAATAGTATTGTTACTTTGTGTTATTCATAGAGACTAATTACCAGAAAAAATACATATAATCCAATCATTTGGGGCATTATAATGATTGGATACGCTTAAGGCCGCGCATCTGAGTACCAATGTCCACTTGATGTCTACACGACTCCTCAACCAATGATCCAGTGATGATCCAGTGATGCTCCAATAAGTTTCCAGTGATGTTTCAATAGTACAAGACTGTTAATACTGCTTATTGATTCCTATGGCAAAAAAGACATGTGCTTCATAAGTCTAATTCAAAATTTCACTTCTAAGAGTGCAACCTCGCGACTACTGTGTGGTACATGCTTGGTGGGAATGAATGTCCGTTCCAATACACAACGGTCTTTGCCAAGTGTTCGGAATAAACACAAATGTGGTTACTTAATACACACATGATCTGAAACGGGATTCGTGTGGTTATAACACATAGACCTGGGAGTTTACATGAGTGGGTCCCACTTTACATGTACCTGCGTGTTGAGTACACTCTTAGGAACCCATGTGGTACCCAGCAGGAAACATATCCATAAAAAAAAGCAGAGTTGCATCTAGCTTATTAAACTCTATTACATTAGCGGATTTTACATTTTGGGCTTAAAAGGTTTAGATCACGTGGATATGATTATGGTCCAGTTAATCATAGTATGGACAATTGAACTTTACTTACGGAAGCAATTACTTCCACTTGGCAGAAGTTTCGTATTTGCTGCGATTTCCTATTTGATCATATTGTTTCCAAATCGAGAAATACCTACTTGGATCTTGGATGCCTTGCATGATCCCCCACTTCACTTCCTGGCTTGAGGCATTGTGCTCGCCCAAATAGGCAAGTGTCTAAAACTCGAACCGCACTGGTGAAACCATCTTTGAAGGTATGGCTGTGGGTGCCTGCATCAAGGCACGTTGAAAGAAGATTTGAAAAGTATTTAAGAAAGTCACAAGTCCTCCTTTATTCCCTTTTATATCATCACTCAACAATCACAATGGCTGCTCCTCAACAACAATCCAATAAATCCACTGCTGCTCCAAAGGACAACTTCTGGACCCTCAAGACCAAATACGGATGGTCTCCAGCCTGTGTCATTGCTTAAAGATGAATAGTCATACTATGGCTAGTTAAGTCATGTAGCAATGGTCGAGTCTTGTGACTTACAGTCTAGGCTTGAGTCACTTGACTCGGGTCTTACCTTGTGCTGCCTTTTCGAAACTAGTCTTACCTTGTGCTGTGCTTTCGATACTATGCTTGTAAGAGACTTTGTTCTAGATCTTGTCTCCTTTTATTAATACATATTAAAATTTATTGTTGGTGTGGAATGTAGAATGGATTTTAGGTATACAACGTCACGTGACTTATGGATAGTCATACCAGTGATAACCAATTAAGCCACTTAAGAACCTGTCAAGACATTTAATAACCAGTTAAGCCATTTAATAACCAGTTAAACTACTTGATAACCAGTTAAACCACTTAATAATGCTATTTGTAAGGTTCACCATGTGTTAAAGTAGCAAATAGCGTAGTCTTGGTTCGTGGAACTTCCACTGGTGCTAACAGAAATAACGTAAAGCAAAGTCCCAGAATTCACGCTACGTTCAGACACCCCAAAAGGTGTTAGGTCTTCTAAACAATCAAGGTAGATCCAACAGCTCCGTATCTTGAGTACATGGCCTGGTAGTACTCGGTAACTGTCTTGGAGAATCTGGAAGTAGTCACCACTACCTTGGCACCTTGGGAAACCAAACCTTGAAAGATCTCGACACCAATAGAGCCAGCTCCGGCTCCGATCACCAAAAAGTATTTTCCTCGAAAGTCAAACCATTGAAGGCTCCACTTTCCAATGCATGCAATTACATGGACGAGAACTTGGGGTCGTATTCCCAGCCGTGAAGAGTCTTTTTTTTAGATGTTCAGTCAGTATACCACTAAGTACGCTTACATTAAGCAGCAGTACCGTATGCGAGAATGAACATCGGTGGCTATGGAAGTCCGAATCTGCCAAGGGGGGGGGGGGTGTACTAAGTCACCAGCCGAATGAACTAGCCTTGAAAATGGATGGTGCTAAGTGTGATACTTATTTGTTACCACTTTTTCCTTCAAAAGCTTAGTAGGCATGCGTGGAGGTGGTGTAAAAGCTTGGTGGTGTAGAAGCTTGGTGGTGTAAAAGCTTGGTTGTGACATTGAGTGGAACCGTCTCTAGTGCAAATATTGGTGGTAGTAGCAAATATTCAAATGGGAAGTTTGAAGACTAAAGCGAGTAAAGGTTCAATGTCAACAGTATATGAACATGAGTCAGTCGACCTAAGCTCCAAGAATAATCATTAAGAAGGCTTCTGTTTCAAGGAGAGAAAGGGAACTGGTTAAAACCCAATACTTGGATATGGAAACGGAAACGTAAAGAATGTGAAGACATTGTAATAAGTTCTGGAAATATTCTTTTTGTATAACATTCAATAACCTTGGAAGTAGATTAACCAGAGAGAAGGTTTGGGAATGGAATAGTCACGACTCGTTCGACTTCACTAAACGTACCCTGAGAATATGAATGAACACCAATAGAGAATCACTTGGAATTTGTACCACTTGGAATTTGTACCAAAGGACTAATTGTTCACATGTCTTGGTTAAAGAATGTAATTCCCAAAAAAGACTAGCCCAATAGCTTTGCAAGCTTAAAATCAATTTGGCAAATGGTAGGTGAATGTAATCCACTTTGAACCTTTATTCGGGGAGTGGTGATGATTTTTGACTCGACTGAAAAAATCTCAGTGTTTTTAAATCAACAAAAAATGTCTTAATAAGAGATTATTTTCCACCTGAGTCTCTTGTCTTCTCCAATTACCCATAAGGAAAGGGCTTCGATTTAATAGAAGAATCGATATGCACAATGAATTTATCACTGAAGTAATTTTCTCAGTCAGAATCAAAGAATTCATCTGTACATATTATTCCGTCACTTCTTCACTCTCGTTTCTCTTTATAGGATCCTGATCCAGGATTCACAGCTTCAAGAGACATAAAGTAGTTTCTCACCTGAGAACAGCTATACTTAAATTGTTTCAAACAGTACAACACATAATGAGTAGTGTACTTATATGGATGTAGGAATTGAGCATTTGAAGCAAGTAATCATACCCAACACCTGTGAAAATCAATAATCAGGAATCGAGGAAAGAAAAGCCACCAAAAGTGTTTGATATAGACACACTCTGAATTCTTTAGTGTCACTATTAGATCAGAAACTAGTGATCATCCCAGTTTCACTATTAGATTGGAAGCTAGTGCTCATCCTGATGTCACTATTAGATCAGAAACTGGTGCTCACACTAGAGCGCTCCAGTGGTATGATCCACGGCTTCACCTCTTTGTCTCTGTCCGAAAAGTTTAGCTCACCGTGACACAATGTTGCAAGCACTTAGGTTTAAATAGCCGAAATATGCCTTTGATTAGTCTAGGCCTTCTACAATAGTTCTTGGCAGATGTTTCCCTGAGAGTAACCAAGAACTATTATATAGACTTAGCACTGTATATTGACCACCAGTTTGTAATGAAGTAAAACCCCGTCAAGATCGTCTCATCCAATGAGTGAGTTCGAAATTTTTTGAAGGTAATTCAATGGCTAAGATGGGAAGTAACTTTTTGTAAGTGAAGTTCGTATGGACTCACTGTAATCTCCTGCAGACTGCCCCTAAATAACAATGCCATCGGCATCACCAGTGTAGAATCAATCTCAAAACCAACCATCAGAACCGTCCATCATAAAACTGATTCATTAAGCCACGTTTTAGATATATGAGTGAATTCCAGAAAACACCCGTGCACCACGTGAACTCAGCTCAAAAGCCCAAATCCCAAACACCCAAGTTTGTTTTTTTTTTCTGTTGTTTTCAAACCTGTCACAATAGGAAAGCCCATATCTGTATATCTGACGTTCTTGAAGAGATTTGTGGAAATTGGGTGGGAGAGATTGGTGGGTGGTCGCGCACGTGACGCAGCATCAAAATCACCGTGCTCATCTCAAGCACCACTATGCACATCGAGCCACTCAACCCAAAAGTATACTGGGACGTTAGCATAGCCCAAAAGCCCGTGGGACGTGTTGTTTTGGAGTTGTCCCAGGACAAGGCCCCCACAGCATGTGCCAACTTCCTCCAGCTCCTTCCACAGTATAAGAACACTTATTTTCACCGCATCATCAAGAACTTCATGATCCAGGGAGGAGACATTATCTATGGCCAGGCTAACCAGTACAATGATTCAGTGGTCGGATCCGGTGCTCATCCCGATGGCATTGTGTTTGAAAACGAAAACGAAGATCTGAATGATTTGCTCACCTGTAACTTCCTCTTGTGCATGGCCAATCTGGGCACACCCAACTCCAATGGTGCGCAGTTTTTCGTGACGCTTGCTCCAAGCCCCCATCTTCATGGAAAACATTCTGTTCTTGGTCGTGTTGTGCAGGGAAAGGCAGTGCTCCGAGAAGTGGAGCGGGTGAAAACCACGCCTGAGAATGTACCTGTGGAAAGCGAACTTCCGGTCATCACCGAATGTGGCTTATGGCAAGAAGGAGACGATGTGCCCATCTATATTGCCAGCTATAGTCAACTTGGTGGAGACATCTATGAAGAATACCCCGATGATGACAATACCATTATCAAGCACAGCGACGACTCATCGGAGGTGACCCAGTCGGTATATAAGGCGGCGTTGGCCATCAAAGAAAGCGGGGCACTTCTTTATAAGGCAGGGTCTTTCCAAGAAAGTTTCTTCAAGTATCGCAAGTGCATGCGATACATCATGGAGTACATTCCGGATGCAGACCAGGAGCCCGAGAACTATAAGCAATACGTGGAGCTCAAGAAGAAGGTATACATGAATCTCTCGTTGGTATGTCTTAAGTTACAGGACTTCCAGAAGTGTGTAGACTATTGCACATACCTCTTGGATATGGAGCTTCTGGCGGCAGAGAAGGCTAAAACCCTCTACCGCTTGGGCACGTGTATGGTCCACGACAAAAAGTATAAGGAGGCCATCACCATCTTCACCACAGCTCGGGAGTTTTCTGATGACCCGGCCATTGCAAAGGACTTGGCCAAGGCCGAGGCTCTGCTCCAGAAGGAAAAGGACAAAGAGAAAGCCAAGTACGCCAAGTTTTTTGCTTAAATAGTGAAGCAAAGGGATTTCAGGGAGTTACAATAATGACCTGATTTGAGGTTATATTGTATCAGATATAGTTTGGATGCCAATCAGAACAAGCTGGTAGTCCAGACGAAGCATTAATAGTTTATACACATCCGACGTGAAAATCACTGGCACTTTATATCGTGCATTAGCTTTAGTGTATAGCTTTTTGACCTGAGAATGAGCCATGGTTCTTGAAATTGAGCCATGATTCTTATGGTTATATGGGGTAAGTCTTTCTAGTCAGTAAGTCAGTAGTAAGCACCAGAACCTAAGTTTAGCGATAACATGTAAAGAGTAAACAAACTCAAGAACAGGGTCTAAAGAAGCCTAGTACACCGTCAATGTCATTTCAGTAGAGTATACTGAGTTAGAGAGTACTGGCAATGGAACTAGTCAATAGCAGTAAAAACTATACCAATAGAAATTCAAAGACAGTAGTAAGTAGTAGTGAAAACGGTCCCAATAGACTTTTTGCAGCATTGAATCAAAACTAGGAACCTTTTTTTCCTCTTAAATTATTGATACGAAAAATGAGGGGAATGCGGTGCTTTATATACTTCGCAACCCGCTACTCCTGCATGGCAGGTGGCTGCAAATAAACCGGGCGGGGTAAAAATAAGGGGGAAATTGTCTATAAAAGAGACTCGCCCTCGCCCTAAAATTTTCTGTGTACTTTTTATTTATTCTCTCTTTCTTCAAAGCTATGCGTTTCAATGCTTACATGGACAAGAAATCAAGTGCTAGAGCTGTTTCGTTATTCATTCTAGACAAGCAAATATGTTAGATCTACGATAGGTTGTACCCCAATCTTTCAAATATATGGTGGCTACTGCTCCTGTCTTAATAATGGCTAGATAAAGAATCTCATAAATAAATGCTATTCTTAACTTCATGCTGGTTACCTCCGAATGATATACAAGTGACCTTAGATCCTCTTGGGCCATCAAGAATAAAGATTACCAGAGGTATTAAAGGTGACAGCAAAAGTCCATAAAATGGTGTCAAGTCAATACTACATTCAATAGTACAGTTACGGCTATAACTATTACTGTACTGGCTAGTATCCATCCCAAACCTTCGTTCTGGCTGTACACACGGTCTTGAAGCTTCTGGTCTTTCGTGGATGTTCTGGCTGATTTATCCCACTCCCATTCTTGGGTGGCAGTTCATTAGCTTGTCTGAACATCAAGACATAGTAACGTCTAAATTTACATCAAGGTTGGGTGGGCTTTTACTTCAAATCTTCAGATCATACTATTGATATTCTAGTTTAAATCAGGTTCTACAAGTTCCATAGTCTGATCAACCTTCTGCTACGGTTTTCATCTACATGAATCAATTATGATAACCAAACCTTTCTGATTGGCTTAAATGTCCCATGATTTGTTCAGACTCTGCTGGAATGCTTACTTGGGAGCTGGACATGTGTTAATTTTTCGGGGTACTAGCAGTTATAATGAAATGTGTTCAAAGCAAACTTACTTCTCTAGCAATCAATGGAAGTCATCGGGAAGATCAAATTTCAGACTGGCACATAACGTTCATAAGAGCTATACTAGTGGACAGCTACTACACCACCACCAATACCTCCAATCACCAATTCTACCATTACCCTAATACTACCCTTTACCAATTCCACCCTACTACCAATACCACCCTACTACCAATACCACGAATCACCAAACCCCCAGTACTATAAGTGCATTCTACACTACCACCAACACAGCCAACACTGCTATATTAGTACCGGTATATTTTCAAATCATCACACTTGATGTACAACTTTTTGACTTGATATCAGTTTCGAATACTTATGAAATATGATACTCTTCAGATGGAAAGACCTGGCTTGCTAATACTGGTAATACAGGCTACACGAACCAACACACGCTTCGACAAGTGTTCAGCCACGCGTGCTCATAACCACTGACCATAAATCAGCCAACGCGTCAACAAGCCATAAACAAACTCACAATTCCTACGTCCTACTTCACTACTTAGCAGTGAACCATCTATATAAGAATATAGTTTTGTATTACGCACGTAGTCTTGTGATGCTCCAATATATTACTGTTAGATCCAACATCGCACGATATTAAAGTCGCACGCCCTCTCCTCTAACAGTATTTAAGTAAGTCAGATTACTCCCTCGGAAAAATCATCGGCGAATGAACATAGTAACCAGAGTACCTGAAGTAACCGTAATATAACAATTACAGTGCTATTTCTATTAGCAGCAGTATATCTGTCATGTCTGTCACGCCTGTCTACATGTGCATAACCATAATTATACTATCCAAATAGGTACCAACTATATTTTGCAGCTAATCATAACCTAGAGTTTGGTGAGCCCATGGTGTCCACGATTACCTAGCATGTACGGAAGCGAGATACTTCTTGGATATGTTATATGTAGACGTATGAGATGTTGAGAAAACAGCACCTGCTGCTTCTCTAAGACCGTAATCACACACGTGACTGTGGTCGTGTGAAGGCTCACCCCAATATAAAAGTTTCTGGTGTCGCTATTTTATAACACCACCAAAAATATATATCAACCGAGGAAGGACATACCAAGATATCTTCCGACACCAGACCCACCAACATTAATTAGTGTAGAGGTACTGATGTTTACCAATTACTTGGACTAACTTCTCCACATGAGATGTTATGTACAGCCTTTAGATGAGTGGGGCATATAGACCATTGTTTAGACAATGGGGCTGTGTAGACCTTGGACACTCACTGTACAAGCCTTAAAGGAGGGGAAAAATATAAGGCGTTCTGCCGCCCTATCTTAGGACTTTGGTCTTGTAAGGTACAACTTACATATCCCTGTATAATTATATATACTAAACATAAGTTGAAAGTTGGAAAATAGCACCGAAAAAAAAAAAAAAAAAAGAGCGCCTTGAAAGGCAGTGTGCGACTATTTTCACTACTTCGGTTGTCAGGACAACCAAGGATCAGTGAAAGCGGATCAGTGAAAGCCAACTCCCACATATATAAGGAGGCCTTCACAACATCCTATACTAGATAATTAATCGAATATCTCTACTGAGGGAGACATCTTGACCCACCAAAATTCCTCGTACTGATTATGAGACTCGCGCTCATTCTAAAGTAAACACTCCACGTAAAGTGTTTACTTATCTTGATGAGACAATAAGGTCCATATCCTATAATAAGAGAGGACCTCTGGTTCTTGAACCATGGTTACTCTATGGGCCACCTGATTCCCCATCACTTTTCACTTTAGTTGATCTAGAATTTAGTTGATCTAGAATTTAGCTAATCTAGAATTTAGTTAATCTAGAGTTTAGTTAATCTAGAATTTAGTTAATCTAGAATTTAGCTAATCTAGAATTTAGTTAATCTAGAATTTAGCTAATCTAGATTTTATCAAATCTATAATGGTGACTCTCTTGCATACAGAACAAATCCTCCTGTTTGCTCTTAATGCTTTACGCCTGCAATTGTGGGAGTAGTGATAAATATGTTAGATTTCTATAAATTCAAACCAAATTTTTTACTCTAACACTTGCATGCTCCTCCATTCACGTGCCGGTAGAACAAGTGAAGGTGAAATTTGCTCATCTGCCAGAAAGCACGTGACCATGAGGTACAGATGTCCTGCAAGTTCAACAGCATCAACTACACGAGATGCGTCTGGATGATCTCTCAGCCAACATGACTTTAGAGGAGCTGGCGCAATTGAGCCAGGAGCAGAGGGACTTTAATGCGTTATCTGTGGACGACAAGCTCAGTCGGTTCAATGAGTTGGTACAACAGTCGCAGGTTTATTCACAGATCATTTTGGAGAATATGATGGAGAAGGCCATGGAGAAGAAACGAGAGCAGGAACGACGGGAAAAGGAACAAGAGGACCTAGAAAAGGGGGAAGAAGAGCCAAAAAAGAGACTGGAAGAAAAGGAGAATGAACTGGAGGAAGAAAACGAGAAGGAAATGGAAAAGGAACTGGAACTGGAGAAAGAAAATCAGGAAAAGGAGAAGGAGAAAGGAATTTTAGAAAGGGACAAAGAGAAAGAAAATTCGGAAAGGGAGATGAAGGAACTGGAGGAACTGGAGGAACTGGAGGAACTGGAGGACGAAGAGGACGAACAGTCCGATAGTCCGGAGGTTGTTGGGGTTATAGTTGTTCTGTCCGACTCAGATAATGCCCCGCCAAAAGACTTAAGAAGACGGAAAAGAGGTAGACGCAGCTACAAAGAGGTTCCTGAGTCTGATTCAGAAGATGAGCCGGATTTGGATGTGGAGGTGGTTGGGGTAAGAAAATCTGCTCGGAACAGAGGTAAATCACCCGAAGTGGTGGCTTACGAGAGCCCCCGAGCTAAGAGAAGAAAGAATAGGACTCCAAAAATGGAAAAAGAACGTGTGGTGTACAAATCTGTTTCCCAAAAGACCAAGAACACGAAAAAAGCGCTTGAAGCTGCACAAACAGCTCATAACCAGCAGCAACCGGCCCTTGTGACCGGGTGCACGATGAAGGATTACCAGCTTGATGGTCTTGAATGGCTTGTGACGCTCTACGAAAACGGTCTCAATGGCATTTTGGCCGATGAAATGGGCTTGGGCAAAACTCTCCAGTGTATCTCACTTTTCGCCCATTTGATAGGCCACGGAGTCAACGGCCCGTTCCTCGTGGTGGTGCCGCTTTCCACCATCAACAATTGGGCTGCTGAATTTGCTAAGTTTACTCCCGAGATTAAGGTCTTGAAGTATGTGGGAAGCAAGCAAGAACGCCGGGAGCTTAAGTTTTCGAAGCGCAATGCTCACAATGTGGTAATCACAACCTATGAATTGTTACTCCGAGACTTCCATAAGTTCAACCGTTGTAAATGGAAATACTTGGCCGTGGATGAAGGACACCGCTTGAAAAACTTCCAGTCGATGTTGATGCAGTTCCTCAAGAAATTGCACGTAGGAAACCGGCTTCTTCTCACAGGCACACCATTGCAGAACAACTTGAAGGAGCTTTGGTCATTGCTCAACTTTATTCTCCCAGACATTTTCCACGACTTGGAGCTTTTCGAGCTGTGGTTCAACTTTGACGACTTCTTGGCTGGCAGCCTGTTCTCCAACCAGGAAGAACAACGGGCCGTGCAGGAAAAAGTGCAGGCGGACTTGGTCAAGAACTTGCACGTGATCCTCAAGCCGTTTTTGCTCCGTCGGCTCAAGTCCACGGTCATCAAGGACTTGCCTCCCAAAAAGGAGTACATTTTGTATGTGCTGTTGACACCCATGCAACGGATCTTTACGGATGCCTCCATGAAACGGAAATTATACGATACCGTGGTTGAAATGCACCTCAAGGAGATGCTCCTCAATAGTTACGCAGAATACTTTTCGACTCCTTCGGACTTGGAGCTCGTGGACCAGGTGCTTTCTGAGGAAAACGCTCCTCAGGTCGTGGGGGAAAAACGTATCCGGCATTCCAGGTACAACGATGACGAATTGAGAAAGTTTGAAAAGGTGGAGGTTATTGATAAGCGGGCTCAGACAACCGATAACGAGTATACTGAGAAGAGAAAGAGAACTAATCGATCACTGACTCCGACTATAAAGGGACCGCAAAAAAGAGAGGCAATGAGCATGATATACCCGGAAATGACAGCGATGATGAATATATTTGGAGGACCAGAGAAAAAGGAACCAGAGAAAAAGGGACCAGAGAAAAAGGGACCAGAGAAAAAGGAACCAGAGAAAAAGGGACCAGAGAAAAAGGAACCAGAGAAAAAGGGACCAGAGAAAAAGGAACCAGAGAAAAAGGAACTACTGAAGGTGGCTGGCGGAATTGGCATTCATATGAACACAGAGTCTGGGATTCCTGTGTTCAAACCTGAGCTTGAGAATGACCAAATTCGGAAAGAGTGGGAATTTGGTGATGGAAAAATTGAGAACCGAGAAGTTGACGAAGAAATGAGTTCAGAATTTGACGAGATGGAAGTCAAAAGTGACCCAAAAGTAATACTCGTTTCAGATGAAGAGTTGAACCAGGAACAACACAAGATCAGCAAGATCAAGGCGTGTCTCTCGCTAGTGCATCGGGAAACAAAGGCCCTCTCGCTTCTGAACCCCCACATGCAACTCCGAAACATATGTGGTACTCACTACCTCTTTTACTATCCTTTCCGGATATCAACAAAAACCACCGATAACCAGATGCATGCCAACGACTCGTTTTTCGAGGAGTGTTTGCGCAGGCACAGTGGAAAGTACCAGATGCTCGATAAACTTATCGATAAGCTCATCTCCAATAACCATAAGGTGCTTGTTTTCTCACAGTTCACCCGGATCTTGGATCTCATCAGCGTGATGCTTGCCAAAAAGAACATTCCTCATAGTATGCTTACGGGAGCCATGGGCAACGAAGAGAGAAATGACGAGATCGAGGACTTTAAGCAAATCGGCGAGGGTGCCAGTAAAGTGTTTTTGCTCACCACACGTGCCGGAGGCCTCGGACTCAATTTGGTGGAGGCTGATACGGTGATTCTCTTCGATAACGACTGGAACCCGCAAATGGATATCCAGGCCATTGGCCGTGTGCATCGTATAGGGCAGACCAAGCCCGTTAAGGTGATCCGGTTTGTGGTGAAGGATTCTGTGGAGGAGATCCTCATTCTCCGCAGTTTCAGCAAGCGGGCACTTGAGAAAATGGTCATCCAGCTGAACAAGTTCCAGATGGCCGAGAAGCTCAAAGCAGAGAACATCGATGTACAGGACATGGACTCTATTAAGTCGTTGCCTAGTTTCAAGAAGATTTTATCGTCGCTGGTGCGGACTGAACTGGACGCCGGTGTGGCCAGTGCCAACCAGATTCTCGCCGGGCAAGTGGGTTCCCAAGGGCTGGATATCACGGACGAAGAGCTTGCTGAGCTTATGGACAGAAGCCCCGAATGTTATCTACGGGGAACCCAAGACTTTGCCAACATGACATCTGTGGAGACGTCTTCGGAGGTATAACGGTATGTGGAAATTATACCGTCCCAAGAGATCTTATTTGGGTGAGATCTAATTGAAAAAGACTTTTGATTAACAATAGCCAAATGATAAGTATAGTGATGATTGAACATTGATGCATCGTATTTCCTGTCAGTATTGCACCAGTTTATACCAGTTTATACCAGTTTATACCAGTTTATACCAGTTTATACCAGTTTATACCAGTTTATACCAGTTTATACCAGTTTTATATACTTTGTAATGAAATATCAAACACATACGTCCAGATCACCGACTAATGTGTACTATAAACTCTCTTGCCATGCCAGAAATACATGTATAAAGAGTATGGGTCTTGAATCCAGAGTGGAAGAAGTATCTTCATATATACACCAATGTAATAGTCAGGAATGTGTACACCAATGTAATAGTCCGGAATGTATGTACATACAGTGTAATACAATACTGTATTATACGAGATTATCATACCGCACTAGAGTGTAATACAGTACTACAGTATAATACCGTACTACAGTATAATACCGTACTACAGTATAATATCGTACTAGAGTTAAGGTACACTGTAGCTAGGACTAAACTAGATGTGTAGTCTTGTGCCTAGTCCTGTGTGCACTACCAGTCCATAAGCCATGGTAACACTCTGTGTAGTAGACTAATAGAATATATAGACTAGTATAGTAGGAGTTAGTGCTCTTTATAGTACATAGTGATCTGGATATACATATATATGAATAAGAATAGGAATGTGGGTTGAGCCATAAGACACGAATAATACTTTAGTAGTAGTAGTAGTAGTAGTAGTAGTAGTAATTGTCAGATCCACCATAGCTAGTGATCTACCTATTGTGGTATTATGAAGCCTTTCTGCCTGACACTAACAATGAGCATTGAAAAGGGCCTTCTACTCAGCTTCCTACCATCCATCTACCAGCGTTCATGGTACGTAGTAACAGGATGTCCTGAGGTGAGTCAGAACAAAAATTGCTAAGGCGTTGTTCCGTAGCCATCTTTTCACTTGAACACACTAAAAAATTAGCTCAGGTTCCTCCTTTTGAGTAATCATCAATGAATAAAGATAACTTAGTATTTAACGTCACAACAAGAATCTAACAGTAGTAATAGTAATAGTAATAGTAATAGTAATAGTAATAGTAATAGTAATAGTAATAGTAATAGTAATAGTAATAGTAATAGTAATAGTAGTAGTTTGAATCTGTGGTTTAGTGGTACGCCAAGTAACTACACCGAATTCATAGAGACAAACAGAAGAGAGGAGGAACTGGTCTGAGAGAAAACAAGGTCTTAGCATACTAGTTGGTCAGCATTAGATCCGGGATGGGTCTATTTGAGTCTACGATTACCCACTTTTTGGTAGCCATTTGATCCTTTGGGTAAATTTCCCCTTTGGGTATAGCCAGTCACCTAAGTTGAGGAGGCGCCTAGTTATAAAGCAGCTGAGAGCCAAACAGCTATTGATGACCAGCTGACTACGCTGGCACTGCCGTCAAATTCTTGAGAAGTCCCGATTCCTCTCTCTGAGGAATCATCAACGAATGTAGTAACTATTTGGATATAAAATGTGCTAATAAGAATCTAACATAATATTAGATTTAGATTTAGATTTAGATTTACAACATGTTACCATGGGTCGTGAATGTGTTGAAGGGTTTAATGTTTTTGGTTTTTATTTTGTTAATAAAATGAACATTTAGAATAGTAATTAAAATTAGGACTTTGAAGAAATAGAATTTAAAAGTACTTTCAAACTCGTTGTTGTTTGGGGATGGATTTAATTGGCCATTGCCATCTAAAGTAGACGTATCAAGAAGATTTACACTAGGGGCCAGACGCTCTGAATGACGATCTCGGAGTCTTCGCTTGGCTCCTCTAATCCTCTTGGTCTTGAGTGACTTATTGTCGACACTTGTACATGGATTGAACTGTTCCATCATTCACTCTATGATGGGAAAACCAACGTGAGTACCAACGTATCCAACTGATGTGGCAGAATTCTAACCTAGATGACTAGCAGCTAACCTAATTTAGTGGCATCTAACCTAGATGACTGGAAGTTAATCTAATTTACTGACATCTAACCTAAATGACTGGAAGCTAACCTAAATGACTGGCTCCTGGTCTAAGTGTCAGACCGACTGATGCGTACTGGTGGGTGCGAAAACCACAGTCTATCCCGGAACCTCAATCCCAGCTAAATCTGAATCTTCCATCTAAATAAGACTGCCTGCATACATTTTGTGTAGTAATCAACGATATTTAGGAAACAATTTGCTATTCTGTGTCATTTACCAAATAGTTCACGACATTCACAAAGACCATAGACTTAATCTTATGGGTGTATACAGTATAGTCCTGGCTACATAGTTAAGAATGTAGAATTTTGTAGTCTTGCAAACAGTGGAACCTTACTCAAGTCTGGCACAAGATATTCTAGCGCATTAATTAGGCCCAGGAAATTCAGGCTCATGCACTGATAGGACTTTGTACACTGGGTTGGGGTATATAAAGCAGTGAGGCCGCACTAGTTATGCCCACACCCCAGAAAAAACACAGATTTACGTTTTGAAACCCACCGTTTTAAACCATATCATCATACCCCATATTTTGCCACCCCTATAGCTATCCTTGTTACCCTGATTATCCTAGCTATCACTCCTGGCTATCCCACCACCTCAGCTACACCTATTCATCGTGCCCCACCTTTTTCCCCACATCCGCCTGTGTGCACTCCCGCAGCCTTATCGCAATCTACCCCAGATTTACACACAAACAAACCGCCACAACCACTTCCTCCATCTACTGATCTAGTCTACTGAACCAGTTACACCTTATTTATTTATCTATTTCTATTTATTTCCATTTTGTCCAGTGATTTGTATCCATCAATATTGGATCCGTTGATTTATTAGATCCATTATTAGATCCATCTATTGTTATCTGATTAAATTTGATTACATAAGGTCCATTTCATTACCCATCCAAACTTTCAACTCTGAACCTTATCCAATTGCTTGGATTTATGCACCATGAAAGTGTTGTTGCTCCTTGCTACGGCATGGGCAGCACCTCGGTTCATCCAGATTCCCATTCAGTTGAACCCGCTTGTGCTGAGTGTGCAGGAAACTCCACTTACTGATGTCCCGGATGACTTTGAGGACTGGATCATGGAACAGTCCCGCTTTTCATTTCATCGGATCCTTGAGAATATCGGAGGGCTGTCGTCATTGCCTTCTGTGCCTGAAGGCGTGGTATTGGCGTCTCCTCTGAAGGCCAACCCTGATTACTACTATAATTGGATCCGGGATTCTGCACTTACCATTCGTCTGTTGATCTACGAAATGCAAGACAAAAAGGGAAATAGTTTCTCTTCTGAAATGGTATCAAAATCCTCTTTTTCTTCTGCTCCTTCTTTCGGGGGTTTTGGGGAACTGTCTGAAACCAACTTAAAGTCTGTGGTGGAACTGTACATCAAGGTGAATCATCGTTTACAAAGACTCCCCAACCGGTCTGGTCACTTTGAAGACCGCAGTGGTTTGGGAGAACCTAAATTCATGGCCGATATGTCTGCTTTTGATGGCTCGTGGGGCCGTCCCCAGTCGGATGGTCCTGCACTTCGCGTGCTGACTATAGCCAACTTCATGAATCTCTTGGAGGAAACAGGCCAAGGCTTTGGGTCTGGACTCAACGCTCTGTTTGTCTATAACGAGATATTGCGTCCCGATTTGGAGTATGTCTTGGACCGTTGGCATGTACCACTGTTTGATCTCTGGGAAGAAGTTGAAGGCATGCACTTTTTCACTGTACTTGTGCAATTGAGAGCTGTTACCGATGGAGCTGTTATTGCTTCCAAAAATGGCGATGTTGACTTTGAAAAGCTCTTGAAATCGGCTGCGTTTGAGATCCAAGAGTATATTGCATCTGCTGGTTTTGTTGGTCCTTTACACATTATTGAAACACCCCTGATTTGGGGACGCGAGGGCCTTGATGCAGCTAGTCTCTTGGCAACCCTTCATGCCCACAATATGGATTTTGGAGGCACAGACCTGATCCCTTTTGATGTGGACGATAGTCATATCCTCAATACCATTGCCGCATTGGTGCTTGTCATGAAACGTCTTTATCCAATCAATGCAGGCCAAGGTGTGGCTTTGGGAAGATACCCCGAGGATGTTTACAATGGAGATGGTGTTTCCGAAGGTAACCCCTGGTTCATCTGTACTGCGTCTGCAGCTGAGGTACTCTACAAGATGGTGTACAAGAAAAGAGAGGACAAGACGGATATCAACACATCGGAAATCACTTTGTTTGTAAAGATGCTCGGGTTAGACCTTGGCAAAAATATTAGCCATGGAACTCCCGAGTGGGACGAGTTCTTGAACTCAACTGTGTTCATGGCAGACTCGTTTCTACGCAAGATGCGCATCCACATGAACACCGAAGGGCACATGCTGGAGCAGTTCAACAAGTACACTGGCTTCATGCAGGGCGCTTCGGACTTGACATGGTCTTATTCATCTTTCTACAATTGTGTCCGGTGGAGAGAAGCAGTGAAAGCACAGGTCAAGGCCTAGAAGTATGCAGACCTGTACACCATTCCACTCCAGACCCGTACACCAGGGTGATAGCACACACGGGCACTTTCTAATTCACGCGAACCTCAGGTGCGAACAGGATATACCAAGCACTAGACCTAGTCGGAAAGTTGAAGATGTCGACGTTGGTAGGAGGCATTTTTCTCTTGCATGCGGCATACTCTTCTTATGAGCACCACCAGGTACTCTCGACCCCAGTGCCTCGGGATATCGTGTTGGAGCTAATAATAGGGCTCATATTGATCAATTTCGGAGCCATCAAAGCAAACAGTCCAAGACTTTCGCTCACCAACTCGGACCATGTGGCTCCGTTGAAGAAGTACTTGCTGCCTATTGATACCAGCAAAGCCATGGTTGCGACCAAGGAGCTTGGGTACTCGGAGCACGAGGTCTTGGAGACCCGGGTGGATTTCTTGGATGTACGGAGAAAGAGGGAGGAGTATTTGAAGGCCAAGGGCACAAAGAATGTATAGATTAATGATGATGTTATGATATCAATGCAGAGAGAAGTTGAGTGGTTTTTCTATTGAGTAACTGGACAAGTGAAGTCTTTGGAGAGTGTGATTTGTTGGAAGTGATTGAATGGGAAGTGTTGGAATGGAAAGTGATTGAAGGGGAAGAGATGTGTGAGGTGAATTGAAAAAGCCCATTTACAACATTTCTTCATTTCTCTATTTCTTCATTTCTCTATTTCTTCATTTTTCCATTTTTCCATTTCTCCATTTCTCTATTTCTTCATTTTTCCATTTTTCCATTTCTTCATTTCTCTATTTCTTCATTTTTCCATTTTTCCATTTTTCCATTTCTCCAATTCTCCAATTCTCCAATTCTCTCATTCACACCAGGAAACTAAGGTAACTACGATTTAGAAACATTTTGGGCACCGCACGACCTCAAATAATATAATTTACAAGCGGAATTTGCCTCGACAAACGTGACCTAAAGTCTTGCAATAAAATTTCTGATAGTGCCATTACCCAAGAATTTTACAATGGTGTCTAACAATAGTATGGCTCTAAGGTCAGCTAGTGGTGTGCGAAAGTCTATTCAGCCATACAGAATCAGTGAGTACATACAATCAAGCACCAGTCACAGAAAATAATTATACCAAGGAAATTTTTATTGGTACAATAATACACAATGTGATATTAATAAGTGTCATGAGGTCATAAAAAGTATTTTATTACTTTTTCTTTGTTTTTTTACTTTCTCTGTTTTTTACTTCTTTGTTTTTTACTTCTCTGTTTTTAACTTCTCTGTTTTTAACTTCTCTGTTTTTAACTTCTCTGTTTTTAACTTCTCTGTTTTTTACTTCTTTGTTTTTTACTTCTCTGTTTTTAACTTCTCTGTTTTTAACTTCTCTGTTTTTTACTTCTCTGTTTTTAACTTCTTTGTTTTTTTTTACTTCTCTGTTTTTTACTTCTTTGTTTTTTTTTACTTCTCTGTTTTTTACTTCTTTGTTTTTTTTACTTCTTTGTTACCTTCTTGGATATACCAGTACAGCGTTTTTCAAAACTATTCAAACCAGCGCGACAAATTGTTCCGAACCACACTAGCAAAATTAAACAAACCAATAATTCAAAAAGTTCGTACCCCTTCGCACAGTCTTTCAAACCAAATGGCATAATGTTTCATACCAACTTTCATTAGAATTTAAAATTCTGAAATCTGAAATCTGAAATCTTAGGTCTGGGGGATTGCCTCATATGTACTAATTTGGGAGTCTTGCATTACCAATTAGGGGTCAAAAACGAACGGAATTGAACTGATTTCCTTGTTATCCTGTATATAACAACTTATTAGGAGTGTACGAAATGTTTTGAATCATTGGTTTGAATTGTTTTATCGCGCTGTTTTGAACCATTTTGCCGCGCTGGTTTGAATAGTTTTGAAAAACACTGTACTCTAATACAATGTTAGTTGAGAATTCCGCACCCAGAAAATATCCATACCTATACAGATTGGTGTGGCATAGGAGATTGGTACGACATAATATGAATGGTCCCCAACAATAAGGTTACGTCTAATAAATTGATGCAATATCCATTACCAATTAACCATTAGTTATGGATGGCTTTATGGCTTAATTGTTTAATGAAATAATAGCTTAATTGTTAGACCCACCATGGGTAGTGTACTACCCATGTGGATGCTGAAACCCTGCACTGGTCGATCAGATGTTGAGCGGCCTTCGGCCCTCAATACGACCTCTATTCCTCTATGCCGGACCAGTCTATATAAGGTGCGATGGTTCCTCCTTGAGGAATCATCGACGAATAAACATACAAAACATACAAAACACACTAGAACAGAGTACTGGACGTAAACCAGAATCTAGCATTAATTGAGAGATTTTTGTTAGCACGTAAATTACCTAATCGAAACTATATTCGTTGATGGTTCCTCAGGAAGAGGAATCGAACACCTTTAAATATTCTTCCGGAGGGTAGCCGAAGGAATGTAATAACGGTGAACTGATAAGGGTCGTAGTAACGGTGAACCCGAAAGGGACATAACGGTCAACCAGAAAGAGACATAACGGTCAACCAGAAAGAGGGCATAATAGAATCGGTTCCCGACCGGTTAACTGGGCACGTGAGTTTAATCCCTAAATGGATTGTATTCTACCCATCTTGGATCTAACATTAATGGTTTAATGACCATATTGACTTAATGAACTAATAACCATAATGAGTTGATGGAATAATGGCCATATTGAGTCAATAAAATAATAACCATAATGACTTAATGGAATAAAAACCATAATGACTTAATGAAATAATAACCATAACGAGCTAATGGTTCAGTGAGTTAATGTTGGAATAGCTTAAAGTTGTAATGGCTCATGAGTTAATGTTGTAATGCCCATAGATGTTATTGTAGATTCTTTAATACGTACTTAAAATTCTACTGATTATGTATCGGACAATACAAACCATAGGGTAATAAATTGTTGGAACATGAGGAATCAGTGCATCTCTGATGTACTGCATGTTCCAGGTGACTGCATGTAAGCAGGACAGATGAAACAGTGATATGCAGGAATAGACGGAGAGTGAACGACGTCCCGCGAAAAAGGGAGCGGGCGGTGAACTGAAGAAA